>CM075722.1:4020059-4025059 GCA_037974335.1 Prionace glauca | reverse complement strand
CTCTACTGTCTGTAACTGGCCCTAATCTTGTCCTAACCAACCTTCTGTTCTTGACATACCTGTAAAACGCCTTAGGGTTCTCCTTAATCCTATCAGCCAAAATCATCTCATGCCCTCTTTTAGCCCTTCTTAACTCCCTCTTCAACTCCCTCCTAGCCAATCTAAAACTTTCTAATGCACTACCTGAGCCCTCAAGCCTCATCCGAACATAAGCCTCCTTTTTCTTCCTAACCAACGAATCAACTTTTTTGGTGCACCACGGTTCCCTGGGCCTACCAAATCCTCCTTGCCTGACAGGGATATACTTATCACAGACCCGCAATAGCTGCTCCTTGAAAAATCTCCACATCTCGGATGTTCCCAGTCCCTGTAATCTCCCATTCCAACCAATGCTTCCTAATTCTCTCCTAATAGCCTCATAATTACCCTTCCCCCAGCTGAAACTACTGACCCGAGGTTCATGCCTATCCCTTTCCATCACTAAGGTGAACGTAATCGAATTGTGATCACTATCCCCAAACTGTACACCAACTTCCAAGTCTAGCACCTGGTCTGGCTCATTACCGAGCACCAAATCCAATATAGCCTCACCTCTAGTTGGCCTATCTACATACTGAGTCAAAAAACCTCCTTGCACACTTTGAACAAAAACTGACCCCTCTAACGAGCCAGAGCTGTAGCAATTCCAATCTACATGAGTAAAGTTAAAGTCCCCCATAACAATTACCCTATTACTTTCACTCCTAACAAGGATCGTCTCTGCAATCCTTTCCTCAACCTCTCTAGAACTTTTTGGAGGTCTATAAAAGACTCCCAACAGGGTGACCTCTCCTCTCCTATTTCTAATCTCCGCCCATACTACCTCAACAGACAAGTCAAAGACAAAGAACAAAGAACAAAACAGCACGGGAAACAGGCCCTTCGGCCCAACGAGCCCGCGCCGCCGTCCCATGGTCAGTGACCTATTCATGACTCTAGTCTATGCCTAACGCCGCCGTCCCATGGTCAGTGACCTATTCATGACTCTAGTCTATGCCTAATGTGTGAGGATCAGGGAGGTCCAATATAGGGACAATTTGTTACCCAATCAATCAGCCTAAAAGCACATTTTTGGGATGTGGGAGGAAACCGGAGCACCCGGAGGAAACCCACGCAACCACGGGGAGAACGCGTAAACTCCCACGGACACAGGCCCAACTCCATGTGTCCGCACAGCAACAGAGATAGCCTCTGAGCTGCCATGATGCCCTCGAGATGGTAAGTGCCTGTGGATAAAAATTTCATTATTAAAGACTCTATATCCCTGAGACTAAACTGACCCCAAGCCTACAATGCTTAATAAGGCCTGCTATATCCCCCTATATGTAAACTGCTCATGTGGCTGTCCAAGTGACTCTTGAACAATCCTAGCGTGCCTGCTTCCACCACCTTACTCGGCAGTGCATTCCACATCCCCACTACCCTTTGTGTGAAAAACTGCCCTCTAACATTAGTCTTATATCTAGCCCCCCTCACCCTAAGCCTGTGACCCCTCGTTCTATCCATTTCTAATAGCGAAAAAAGCTTATCACCATCTACTCTATCTGTCCCCTTCACAATCTTATAAACCTCTATCAAATCCCCCCTCAGCCGACGTCTCTCAAGGGAAAACAGCCCAAGTGCGTTCAATCTTTCCTCGTAATACAGCCCTTCCATACCAGGCAGCATCCTGGTAAATCTCCTCTGCACTCTCTCCAGGATCTCTACATCCTTCCGGTAGTACGGCGACCAGAACTGGACGCAGTACTCCAGGTGAGGCCTAACCAACGTTCTATACAACTGCAACATCAGACTCCTACTCTTATATTCTATACCCCTTCCTATGAAGGCTAACATGCCATACGCTTTCCTCATCACATTCTGCACCTGCACCGACACCTTCAGGGACTTGTGTACCTGCACCCCCAGGTCTCTCTGCGTATCTATACTCCGGATAGTTCTACCTTTTATCATATAACTCCCTTCCACATTATTCCGGCCAAAGTGCATCACCTCGCATTTCTCCGGATTAAATTCCATTTGCCATCTATCTGCCCAATCTACCAGCCTATCTATGTCCTGTTGCATTGCCAGGCACTGCTCCTCAGTACCCGCCAATCCAACCATCTTAGTGTCATCAGCAAATTTGCTGATCACACCACCTACCCCCTCTTCCAAGTCATTAATATATACTACAAATAGTAGAGGTCCTAGTACCGAGCCCTGCGGCACCCCACTGGTGACAGACCTCCAATTGGAAAAGGAGCCCTCCACTACTACCCGCTGTCTTCTCCTCCCAAGCCAGTTCTTCACCCATCTACATACCTGGCCTTGTATCCCATGAGCCTTCACCTTTTCTATCAGCCTACCGTGAGGGACCTTGTCAAACGCCTTACTGAAATCCATATAGACAAAATCAACGGCTTGTCCTTCGTCAACCGTTTTTGTCACCTCTTCAAAAAATTCCAATAGATTCGTAAGGCACGACCTCCCTGTAACGAACCCATGCTGCGTATCCCTGATCAGATTGCAGCGCTCCAGATGCTCATACATCCTATCCTTGAGGATCCTCTCCATTATCTTTCCTATAACTGAAGTCAAGCTCACTGGCCTATAGTTCCCTGGGTTATCCCTCTGACCCTTCTTAAACAACGGTACAACATTTGCAATCCGCCAATCCTCTGGGACCTCACCTGTGTCCAAAGAAGAGACAAAGATTTGCGTCAGAGGCCCAGCAATTTCATCCCTCACCTCCCTTAGCAGCCTAGGATAGATGCCATCAGGCCCCGGAGATTTGTCCGTCTTTATATTGTCTAAAAGTCCCAACACCTCTTCCCTCGTGATGACTATTTCCCTCAACGGATCCTCAAACTTCTCAAGCACAGCAGCAGAGGACTGACCCCTCTCCTGAGTGAATACCGACGCAAAGTATTCATTCAAGATCTCCCCCATTCCCCCAGGCTCCAAGCATAGTTCCCCTCCTCTGTCCCTGAGAGGACCAATGTTCCCTCTAACCATCCTTTTGTTTCTAATATAAGAGTAAAATGCCTTAGGATTTTCCTTAATCCTACCCGCCAAAGCCATTTCGTGGCCCCTTTTTGCCTTTCTGATGCCCCTTTTAAGTTCTCTCCTACATTCTCTGTATTCTTCTAACGCTATCTCTGTCCTCAAATGCCTCGATCTAGTGTACGCTTCCCTCTTTCTCCTGACCAGGTCCTCAATATCCCTAGTTACCCACGGCTCTCTAATCCTACCTTTCCCATCCTTCCTCTTGACCGGCACATGTCTTTCCTGTAAAGATTGTAGTTTTCCCTTGAGAGACTCCCACATACCCAGCGTCGACCTACCGTTAAATAGCGTACCCCAGTCCGTATCTTTAAGATCCTGCCTAATCCGGCTGTATCTAGCCCTCCCCCAATTTAACACCCTCCCCTTAGGACAGGCTTCATCTTTATCCATTAATATCTTGAACCAGACAGAGTTGTGGTCACTGTTAGCCACATGCTCTCCTACCTCAACGTCAACCACCTGCCCAGGCTCATTCCCCAGAACCAAGTCAAGTATAGCCCCCTCCCTGGTCGGTCCTATCCACGTACTGCTCCAGGGATCCTTCCATTACACACTGTACAAATTCCTCCCCGTCAGCACCCTCTGATCTCAGTACATTCCAATCTACCCTGGGGAGATTAAAATCTCCCACTACCACCACCCTATTCTTCCTGCACTTATCTAGAATGTCCCTGCTTATCCCTTCTTCCACAGCCCTCGGGCTGTTGGGCGGTCTGTAGTAAACACCTAGCATAGTAACATCACCCTTCCTATTCCTCAACTCCACCCATAGCGACTCGATTCCTACATCCTCCGTACCTCCCTCCCTCTGCACTGCTACGATGCAATCCTTAACTAACAACGCCACTCCCCCACCTCTCAGCGACCCACCCCTATCTCGCCTGAAACACTTATACCCAGGAACATTCAACTGCCAATCCTGCCCTTCCTTTAACCAAGTCTCTGTCACCGCCACCACTTCCAACTTCCTTTCAAACATTAATGCCTTCAGTTCATCTGTTTTGCCAGTCACACTCCTAGCATTGAAACACATGCACTGAAGACCCTCCGAAGTCCTCATCAAACTTCCTCTCTGACACTGAGATACAGTCCTTGACCAATAATGCTACCCCACCCCCCCTTCTACCTCCTTGTCTACTCCGATTAAAGCATTTGTACCCCGGGACCTGCAACATCCATTCCTGACCCTGCTCTATCCAAGTCTCTGAAATGGCCACAACATCGAAGTCCCAGGTACTGGTCCACGCTGCAAGTTCATCCACCTTATTGCGAATACTCATTAAATACTTATTGCGAATACTCATTGCGAATCGCATTAAAGTATACACATTTCAAACCACATTCCAAACCCTGCTCCGCCCCTCCCCCGCAATGCCGTGCATTGCAGTCCCCATCTACGCCCCCCTCACTTTCACCCCCTCTACTCAGGATCCCACCCCCCCTCTGAATCAGTTATGAGAGAGGTTGGATAGGCTTGGGTCGTTTTCTCTGGAGCAGAGAAGACGGAGGGGTGACCTCATCGAGGTGTTCGAGATTATGAGGGACACGGACAGAGTGGAGAGGGAACAACTGTTCCCCTTAGTTGAAGGATCAGTCACAAGGGGACATCGGTTCAAGGTGAGGGGCAGGAGCTATAGGGGGATGTGAGGAAAAATCTTTTTACCCAGAGGGTGGTGAGGGTCTGGAATGCGCTGCCTGGGAGGGTGGGGTGGGGGGTGGGGTAATGCCTCACATCCTTTAAAAGGTATTTGGATGAGCACTTGGCACATCATCACATTCAGGGTTATGGACCGAGTGCTGGGAAATGGGATTAGGTGGGAGGTCTGGTTCCTCACGTGATGGTGCAGAGTCAATGGGCCAAAGGGCCTCTTCTGTGCCTAATTATTCAATGGTCATACACAAGTGAGCACGTG
>CM075722.1:3761339-4019959 GCA_037974335.1 Prionace glauca | reverse complement strand
TCACGTGCTCACTGTGTAGACAGAGAGAGAGACAGAGAGAGAGGCAGAGAGAGAGGCAGAGAGAGAGACAGAGAGAGAGACAGAGAGAGAGACAGAGAGAGAGAGACAGAGAGAGAGACAGAGGGGTGCTGGAGGAGGGGACAAAGAGAGTGTCGGTAGGCGGAGAGAAGGAGAGGAAATTTTAGCAAGAGGGGCTTGTCTAGATCTCTCTCCCTTTCAATTTGCTCCGAGTGTGAGCTCTGTATCTTTGAGCAAGATTTTTTATCATCTGCCCTGAGAACGTCTCTGTTATGGGTTCACTTGTTTGATATTCACTCCTGTGAAACTCCCTGGCATGTTGCTGTTGAAATACCAGTAATGGCGGTGGCACAGTGGGGTTAGCACTGCTGCCTCTTAGCGCCAGGGACCCCGGTTCGATTCCCGGCTCGGGTCACTGTCAGCGCGGAGTCTGCACATTCTCCCCGTGTCTGCGTGGGTTTCCCCCCAGGTGCTCCGGTTTCCTCCCACAGTCTGAAAGGTTAGGTGCATCGGCTGTGTGAAATTCTCCCCCCGTGTACCTAAACAGGTACCGGAGTGTGGCGACTAGGGGATTTTCATAGTAACTTCATTGCAGTGTTAATGTAAGCCTTGTGACTAATGAACAAACTTTAACTTTAAACAGTGCTTGTGGGAGTGTGGAGGAGGCTGTGATACAGCAGTTCTGGGGCGCAGGGCAGTGGGGAAAGGCTGCTCTGTGGCGCTGGGACTGCAGGGCTGAGTAAGGTGATGTGAGCTGGGTTTGAACAATCCACTCCCCAGGGCAGTAACAGCAATGCTAGCTCACCGACTCCGGACAGAATTCCTGATTGGCCACACTGTCTCCTCACCTTCAGAGCGCCCGTGTAATTCCCAATCTCTGCCAGGCATTCACCAATCTTCCGGTTAGCAACTGCACAGCCAATCACATCACTGACCGCCTCCGACAACTGTAACTCCAGTCTGTGCTGCTTAATCGCCTCGTGAAACTCACCTAGAGAGAGAGAGTGAGGGGGGAAAGAGAGAGACGCAGCGGGGGAGAGAGAGAGTGAGGGGGGAAAGAGAGAGAGGCAGCGGGGAGGGGAGAGAGAGAGGCAGCGGGGAGGGGAGAGAGAGAGGCAGCGGGGAGGGGAGAGAGAGAGGCAGCGGGGAGGGGAGAGAGAGAGGGGGGAAAGAGAGAGAGGCAGCGGGGGAGGGAGAGAGTGAGGGGGGAAAGAGAGAGAGGCAGCGGGGGAGAGAGAGAGTGAGGGGGGAAAGAGAGAGAGGCAGCGGGGAGGGGAGAGAGAGAGGCAGCGGGGAAGGGAGAGAGAGAGGGGGGGAAAGAGAGAGAGGCAGCGGGGGAGGGAGAGAGTGAGGGGGGAAAGAGAGAGAGGCAGCGGGGGAGAGAGAGAGTGAGGGGGGAAAGAGAGAGAGGCAGCGGGGAGGGGAGAGAGAGAGGGGGGAAAGAGAGAGAGGCAGCGGGGAGAGGAGAGAGAGTGAGGGGGGAAAGAGAGAGAGGCAGCGGGGAGGGGAGAGAGAGTGAGGGGGGAAAGAGAGAGAGGCAGCGGGGAGAGGAGAGAGAGTGAGGGGGGAAAGAGAGAGAGGCAGCGGGGAGGGGAGAGAGAGAGGGGGGAAAGAGAGAGAGGCAGCGGGGAGGGGAGAGGAGAGAGGGGGGAAAGAGAGAGAGGCAGCGGGGAGAGGAGAGAGAGTGAGGGGGGAAAGAGAGAGAGGCAGCGGGGAGGGGAGAGAGAGTGAGGGGGGAAAGAGAGAGAGGCAGCGGGGAGAGGAGAGAGAGTGAGGGGGGAAAGAGAGAGAGGCAGCGGGGGAGAGAGAGAGTGAGGGGGGAAAGAGAGAGAGGCAGCGGGAAGGGGAGAGAGAGGGGGGGAAAGAGAGAGAGGCAGCGGGGAGGGGAGAGAGAGTGAGGGGGGAAAGAGAGAGAGGCAGCGGGGAGGGGAGAGAGAGAGGCAGCGGGGGAGAGAGAGAGTGAGAGGGGAAAGAGAGAGAGGCAGCGGGGGAGAGAGAGAGTGAGGCAGCGGGGAGGGGAGAGAGAGAGGCAGCGGGGAGGGGAGAGAGAGAGTGAGGGGGGAAAGAGAGAGAGGCAGCGGGGGAGAGAGAGAGTGAGGGGGGAAAGAGAGAGAGGCAGCGGGGAGGGGAGAGAGAGTGAGGGGGGAAAGAGAGAGAGGCAGCGGGGAGGGGAGAGAGAGAGGCAGCGGGGAAGGGAGAGAGAGAGGGGGGAAAGAGAGAGAGGCAGCGGGGGAGGGAGAGAGTGAGGGGGGAAAGAGAGAGAGGCAGCGGGGGAGAGAGAGAGTGAGGGGGGAAAGAGAGAGAGGCAGCGGGGAGGGGAGAGAGAGAGGGGGGAAAGAGAGAGAGGCAGCGGGGAGGGGAGAGAGAGAGGGGGGAAAGAGAGAGAGGCAGCGGGGAGGGGAGAGAGAGAGGGGGGAAAGAGAGAGAGGCAGCGGGGAGAGGAGAGAGAGTGAGGGGGGAAAGAGAGAGAGGCAGCGGGGAGAGGAGAGAGAGTGAGGGGGGAAAGAGAGAGAGGCAGCAGGGGAGAGAGAGAGTGAGGGGGGAAAGAGAGAGAGGCAGCGGGGAGGGGAGAGAGAGAGGGGGGAAAGAGAGAGAGGCAGCGGGGAGGGGAGAGAGAGTGAGGGGGGGAAAGAGAGAGAGGCAGCGGGGAGGGGAGAGAGAGTGAGGGGGGAAAGAGAGAGAGGCAGTGGGGAGGGGGAGAGAGAGAGGCAGCGGGGAAGGGAGAGAGAGAGGGGGGAAAGAGAGAGAGGCAGCGGGGGAGGGAGAGAGTGAGGGGGGAAAGAGAGAGAGGCAGCGGGGGAGAGAGAGAGTGAGGGGGGGAAAGAGAGAGAGGCAGCGGGGAGAGGAGAGAGAGAGGCAGCGGGGGAGAGAGAGAGTGAGGGGGGAAAGAGAGAGAGGCAGCGGGGGAGAGAGAGAGTGAGGGGGGAGAGAGAGAGAGGCAGCGGGGAGGGGAGAGAGAGTGAGGGGGGGAAAGAGAGAGAGGCAGCGGGGAGGGGAGAGAGAGAGGCAGCGGGGGAGAGAGAGAGTGAGAGGGGAAAGAGAGAGAGGCAGCGGGGGAGAGAGAGAGTGAGGCAGCGGGGAGGGGAGAGAGAGTGGCAGCGGGGAGGGGAGAGAGAGAGTGAGGGGGGAAAGAGAGAGAGGCAGCGGGGGAGAGAGAGAGTGAGGGGGGGAAAGAGAGAGAGGCAGCGGGGAGGGGAGAGAGAGAGGCAGCGGGGAGGGGAGAGAGAGAGTGAGGCAGCGGGGAGGGGGAGAGAGAGAGGCAGCGGGGGAGAGAGAGAGTGAGGCAGCGGGGAGGGGAGAGAGTGAGGGGGGAAAGAGAGAGAGGCAGCGGGTGAGAGAGAGAGTGAGGAGGGAAAGAGAGAGAGGCAGCGGGGGAGAGAGAGAGGCAGTGGGGAGGGGAGAGAGAGAGTGAGGGGGGAAAGAGAGAGAGGCAGCGGGGAGGGGAGAGAGAGAGTGAGGGGGGAAAGAGAGAGAGGCAGCGGGGAGGGGAGAGAGAGAGGCAGCGGGGAAGGGAGAGAGAGAGGGGGGAAAGAGAGAGAGGCAGCGGGGGGAGAGAGAGAGTGAGGGGGGAAAGAGAGAGAGGCAGCGGGGGAGAGATAGAGTGAGGGGGGAAAGAGAGAGAGGCAGCGGGGAGGGGAGAGAGAGAGGCAGCGGGAAGGGGAGAGAGAGAGTGAGGGCAGCGGGGAGGGGAGAGAGAGAGGCAGCGGGGGAGAGAGAGAGTGAGGCAGCGGGGAGGGGAGAGAGTGAGGGGGGGAAAGAGAGAGAGTCAGCGGGGGAGAGAGAGTGAGGGGGGAAAGAGAGAGAGGCAGCGGGGGAGAGAGAGAGTGAGGGGGGAGAGAGAGAGTGAGGGGGAGAGAGAGAGTGAGGGGGGAAAGAGAGAGAGGCAGCGGGGAGAGGAGAGAGAGAGGCAGAGGGGGAGGAGAGAGAGTGAGGGGGGAAAGAGAGAGAGGCAGCGAGGGAGAGAGAGAGTGAGGGGGGAAAGAGAGAGAGGCAGCGGGGGAGAGAGAGAGTGAGGCAGCGGGGAGGGGAGAGAGAGAGGCAGCGGGAAGGGGAGAGAGAGAGTGAGGGGGGAAAGAGAGAGAGGCAGCGGGGGAGAGAGAGAGTGAGGGGGGAAAGAGAGAGAGGCAGCGGGGGAGGGGAGAGAGAGAGGCAGCGGGGAGGGGAGAGAGAGAGTGAGGGGGGAAAGAGAGAGAGTCAGCGGGAGAGAGAGAGAGTGAGGGGGGAAAGAGAGAGAGGCAGCGGGGGAGAGAGAGAGTGAGGGGGGAGAGAGAGAGTGAGGGGGGAAGAGAGAGTGAGGGGGGAGAGAGAGAGTGAGGGGGGAAAGAGAGAGAGGCAGCGGGGAGAGGAGAGAGAGAGGCAGCGGGGGAGAGAGAGAGTGAGGGGGGAAAGAGAGAGAGGCAGCGAGGGAGAGAGAGAGTGAGGGGGGAAAGAGAGAGAGGCAGCGGGGGAGAGAGAGAGTGAGGGGGGAAAGAGAGAGAGGCAGCGGGGAGGGGAGAGAGAGAGGCAGCGGGGAGGGGAGAGAGAGAGGCAGCGGGAGGGGAGAGAGAGAGGCAGCGGGGGAGAGAGAGAGTGAGGGGGGAAAGAGAGAGAGGCAGCGGGGAGGGGAGAGAGAGAGGCAGCGGGGAGGGGAGAGAGAGAGTGAGGCAGCGGGGAGGGGAGAGAGAGAGGCAGCGGGGGAGAGAGAGAGTGAGGCAGCGGGGAGGGGAGAGAGTGAGGGGGGAAAGAGAGAGAGGCAGCGGGGGAGAGAGAGAGTGAGGAGGGAAAGAGAGAGAGGCAGCGGGGGAGAGAGAGAGGCAGTGGGGGAGAGAGAGAGTGAAGGGTGAAAGAGAGAGAGGCAGCGGGGAGGGGAGAGAGAGAGGCAGCGGGGAAGGGAGAGAGAGAGGGGGGAAAGAGAGAGAGGTAGCGGGGGAGAGAGAGAGTGAGGGGGGAAAGAGAGAGAGGCAGCGGGGGAGAGAGAGAGTGAGGGGGGAAAGAGAGAGAGGCAGCGGGGAGGGGAGGGGAGAGAGAGAGTGAGGCAGCGGGGAGGGGAGAGAGAGAGGCAGCGGGGGAGAGAGAGAGTGAGGCAGCAGGGAGGGGAGAGAGTGAGGGGGGGAAAGAGAGAGAGTCAGCGGGGGAGAGAGAGAGTGAGGGGGGAAAGAGAGAGAGGCAGCGGGGGGAGAGAGAGAGTGAGGGGGGGAGAGAGAGAGTGAGGGAGGAAGAGAGAGAGGCAGCGGGGAGAGGAGAGAGAGAGGCAGCGGGGAGGGGAGAGAGAGAGTGAGGCAGCGGGGAGGGGAGAGAGGCAGGCAGCGGGGGAGAGAGAGAGTGAGGCAGCGGGGAGGGGAGAGAGTGAGGGGGGGAAAGAGAGAGAGGCAGCGGGGGAGAGAGAGAGGCAGTGGGGGAGAGAGAGAGTGAGGGGTGAAAGAGAGAGAGGCAGCGGGGAGGGGAGAGAGAGAGGCAGCGGGGAAGGGAGAGAGAGAGGGGGGAAAGAGAGAGAGGCAGCGGGGGAGAGAGAGAGTGAGGGGGGAAAGAGAGAGAGGCAGCGGGGGAGAGAGAGAGTGAGGGGGGAAAGAGAGAGAGGCAGCGGGGAGGGGAGAGAGAGAGGCAGCAGGGAGGGGAGAGAGAGAGAGTGAGGCAGCGGGGAGGGGAGAGAGAGAGGCAGCGGGGGAGAGAGAGAGTGAGGCAGCAGGGAGAGGAGAGAGTGAGGGGGGAAAGAGAGAGAGTCAGCGGGGGAGAGAGAGAGTGAGAGGGGAAAGAGAGAGAGGCAGCGGGGAGAGAGAGAGTGAGGGGGGAGAGAGAGAGTGAGGGAGGAAAGAGAGAGAGGCAGCGGGGAGAGGAGAGAGAGAGGCAGCGAGGGAGAGAGAGAGTGAGGGGGGAGAGAGAGAGTGAGGGGGGAAAGAGAGAGAGTCAGCGAGGGAGAGAGAGAGTGAGGGGGGAAAGAGAGAGAGGCAGCGGGGGGAGAGAGAGAGTGAGGGGGGAAAGAGAGAGAGGCAGCGGGGGAGAGAGAGAGTGAGGGGGGAAAGAGAGAGAGGCAGCGGGGAGGGGAGAGAGAGATGCAGCGGGGAGGGGAGAGAGAGAGTGAGGGGGGAAAGAGAGAGAGGCAGCGGGGGAGAGAGAGAGTGAGGGGGGAAAGAGAGAGAGGCAGCGGGGAGGGGAGAGAGAGATGCAGCGGGGAGGGGAGAGAGAGAGTGAGGCAGCGGGGAGGGGAGAGAGAGAGGCAGCGGGGGAGAGAGAGTGAGGCAGCAGGGAGGGGAGAGAGTGAGGGGGGAAAGAGAGAGAGTCAGCGGGGGAGAGAGAGAGTGAGGGGGGAAAGAGAGAGAGGCAGCGGGGGAGAGAGAGAGTGAGGGGGGAGAGAGAGAGTGAGGGAGGAAAGAGAGAGAGGCAGCGGGGAGAGGAGAGAGAGAGGCAGCGGGGAGGGGAGAGAGAGAGTGAGGCAGCGGGGAGGGGAGAGAGAGAGGCAGCGGGGGGAGAGAGAGAGTGAGGCAGCGGGGAGGGGAGAGAGTGAGGGGGGAAAGAGAGAGAGGCAGCGGGGGAGAGAGAGAGTGAGGAGGGAAAGAGAGAGAGGCAGCGGGGGAGAGAGAGAGGCAGTGGGGGAGAGAGAGAGTGAGGGGGTGAAAGAGAGAGAGGCAGCGGGGAGGGGAGAGAGAGAGGCAGCGGGGAAGGGAGAGAGAGAGGGGGGAAAGAGAGAGAGGCAGCGGGGAGGGGAGAGAGAGAGGCAGCGGGGAGGGGAGAGAGAGAGGCAGTGGGGGAGAGAGAGAGTGAGGGGGGAAAGAGAGAGAGGCAGCGGGGAGGGGAGAGAGAGAGGCAGCGGGGAGGGGGAGAGAGAGAGTGAGGCAGCGGGGAGTGGAGAGAGAGAGGGCAGCGGGGGAGAGAGAGAGTGAGGCAGCAGGGAGGGGAGAGAGTGAGGGGGGAAAGAGAGAGAGTCAGCGGGGGAGAGAGAGAGTGAGAGGGGAAAGAGAGAGAGGCAGCGGGGGAGAGAGAGAGTGAGGGGGGAGAGAGAGAGTGAGGGAGGAAAGAGAGAGAGGCAGCGGGGAGAGGAGAGAGAGAGGCAGCGGGGGAGAGAGAGAGTGAGGGGGGAAAGAGAGAGAGGCAGCGAGGGAGAGAGAGAGTGAGGGGGGAAAGAGAGAGAGGCAGCGGGGGAGAGAGAGAGTGAGGCAGCGGGGAGGGGAGAGAGAGAGGCAGCGGGGGAGAGAGAGAGTGAGGGGGAAAGAGAGAGAGGCAGCGGGGGGAGAGAGAGAGTGAGGCAGCGGGGAGGGGAGAGAGAGAGGCAGCGGGGGAGAGAGAGAGTGAGGGGGGAAAGAGAGAGAGGCAGCGGGGGAGAGAGAGAGTGAGGGGGGGAAAGAGAGAGTGAGGGGGGAAAGAGAGAGAGGCAGCGTGGAGGGGAGAGAGAGAGGCAGCGGGGGAGAGAGAGAGTGAGGGGAAAGAGAGAGAGGCAGCGGGGGAGAGAGAGAGTGAGGCAGCGGGGAGGGGAGAGAGAGAGGCAGCGGGGGAGAGAGAGAGTGAGGGGAAAGAGAGAGAGGCAGCGGGGGAGAGAGAGAGTGAGGCAGCGGGGAGGGGAGAGAGAGAGGCAGCGGGGGAGAGAGAGAGTGAGGGGGGAAAGAGAGAGAGGCAGCGGGGGGAGAGAGAGAGTGAGGCAGCGGGGAGGGGAGAGAGAGAGGCAGCGGGGGAGAGAGAGAGTGAGGCAGCGGGGAGGGGAGAGAGAGAGAGCAGCGGGGGAGAGAGAGAGTGAGGGGAAAGAGAGAGAGGCAACAGGAGAGGGGAGAGTGAGGGGGGAAAGAGAGGGGCAGCGGGGAGGGGGGGGAAAGAGGAGTGGGAAGGAGAAGAAGGGAGGGGGGAAAACGGAGAGAGAGAGAGAAAAAGAGAGAGTGTGAGGGCAGCGGGGAGGGGGAAGAAAGAGGCAGCGGGGAGAGGGGGTGAGAGAAAGAGAGACAGAGGCAGAGAGGGAGAAAAAGAGAGTGATGAGGGGAAAGAGAGAGGCAGCATGGGAGGGGAGGTCACGTGCTCACTGTGTAAAACAGTAAGACACTGAGGCACTGAATCCACCCCTAAACTGGGAGTGAGTGGGGCAGTAGTTGCCTAGTAGTATAACTGGGTTGTAATCCAGAGACCCAGGGTTAATGCTCTGGGGACCTGGGTTCAAATCCCAGAGTGAAACAATACTAATGATCATGAAACTATTTTCGAAAAAACCCATCTGGGTCACTAACGTACTTCCAGGGAAGGAAATCTGCCATCCTTACATAAGAACATAATAGGAGCAGGAGTAGGCCAACTAGCCCTTCGAGCCTGCCACGCCATTCAATATGATCATGGCTGATCTGTCGTGACTCAGTTCCACCTTCCCCCCCTCTCCCCATAACCCTTAATCCCTTCTCTTATCAAAAACCCATCAACCCGCGTCTTAAAAATATTTAGCGAGGCAGCCTCCACCACTTCAACGGGCAGAGAATTCCAGAGATTCACCACCCTTTGAGTGAAGAAGTTCCTCCTCAACTCCGTTCTAAACCGCCCCCCCTTTATCTTGAGGCTGTGCCCCCTAGTCCTACTGTCCTTTCTGAGCGGGAAGAGTCTCTCCACCTCTATCCTATCCATCCCATTCATCATCTTATACGTCTCAATGAGATCTCCCCTCAATCTTCTAAACTCTAATGAGTACAAGCCTAGTTTATTCAGCCTCTCCTCATAGCTCAACTCCCTCAACTCCGGCATCAGCCGAGTAAACCTCCTCTGCACTCCCTCCAGGGCCAAAATATCCTTGCGCAGGTGCGGCGCCCAAAACTGCACACAGTACTCCAGCTGCGGCCTCACCAATGCCCTATACAGCTGTAGCAAGACCTCCCTACTTTTATATTCAATCCCCCTCGCTATGAAGGCCAGCATCCCATTCGCCTTCCTGATCACCTGCTGCACCTGCAGGCTGGGTTTTTGCGACTCATGCACAAGGACCCCGAGGTCCCTCTGCACCGTCGCCTGCTGCAGTTTTTCTCCACGTAAGTAATAATCCTTCCTACCATTATTCCTACCAAAGTGGACCACCTCGCACTTGCCAACATTAAATTCCATTTGCCATTTCCTGGCCCATTCGCCCAGCCTATCCACACCCTCCGCACAATTTGCCTTTCCACCAATCTTGGTGTCATCAGCAAATTTCGACACCCTACACTCGGTTCCCTCCTCCAGATCATCTATATAAATGGTAAATAGCTGAGGCCCCAGCACTGACCCCTGGGGCACTCCACTAGTCACCATCCGCCAATCTAAATAGCACCCATTGACCCCCACTCTCTGCCTCCTATTTGACAACCAATCCTCTATCCACGCTAACACCCTACCCCCAACTCCATGCCCCCTGACCTTCTGTAATAACCTCTTATGAGGTACCTTGTCAAACGCCTTCTGAAAATCCAGAAAGACCACATCCACCGGCTCTCCTCTATCCACCGCCCTAGACACATCCTCATAGAACTCCAGTAAATTTGTCAGACACGACTTCCCTTTAATGAAACCGTGTTGCGTCTGCCCTATCAAGGAATTCCCTTCAAGATGCCTCGCAATTTCTTTCTTAATGATGGATTCTAACATTTTACCTACCACAGACGTTAAACTAACCGGCCTATAATTCCCTGCCTTTTGCCTGGCACCCTTCTTAAACAACGGCGTAACATTAGCTGTTTTCCAATCTTCCGGCACTTCCCGGAATCCAGCGACGTCTGGAAAATAACCACCAAGGCTTACCCAGTCTGGCCTACACGTGACTCTAGAGCCACAGCAATGTGGCTGACTCTTAAATACTCTCCAAAAGCGAGACAATCAAGGGGTAATTAGGGATGGACAAACTTGCCAGTGATACACCGATATTCTAAAATCTGAACATACCATGTTTAGCCAGGACCTCTCCCAGCTGGTTACACAGACTCGCCTCCTGTCTCAAGTCGTGGCTCTTCTGAGCTTTTAACTTGGCTTTCTCAAGATCTGCAGAGGAAAGAAAAATTAAACATCAATTCCTGAAACAAGATTAAAATTGGGGTTCAATTCTTCCGATTGACGTTTAGAAACGACCACCAGCGCATTCTCTCTCTCACACGTATTCTCCCAGCATCTAAACACACTGACCCAATTCCTGGACACCCCTACTGACCGAGCTCACCACGCAGCCCCACTACACTCTGTGTGTCAATCACAGAAAAGGCCATCGCTGATCTCTGCTGTCTTACATCATCACTGTGAGGTCCCGTACCGACCGACTCAAGAGCAGCTTCTTCCCTGCTGCTGTCAGACTTTTGAATGGACCTCCCTTGCATTAAGTTGATCTTTCTCTACACCCTAGCTATGACTGTAACACTGCATTCTGCACTCTCTCCTTTCCTTCTCTATGAACGGTATGTTTCGTCTGTATAGCGCGCGAGAAACAATACTTTTCACTGTGTGCTAATATGTGACAGTAATAAATCAAATCAAAATCCTGCAGCCCAAATCCGTGCGTCTGCAGCCTGGGATTGTATCTCAGACAGTCTTACGTAGAGCCATAATGCTCTCCTAATTCTTTCCCGATCAAATCCTCAGCCTTGGTGAAAGTTTTCCTGCCATCGGGCAAGGCACAGAGCGAATGGTGCTTCCTTCAAAAGCAGGGAGAGCATCTGCTAACACTGAAGGCAGTTCAGATTCCCACCTTACACTGACTATGTTCCAGAGTATGATGTTGAGGGGGGGGGTGTGATAAAAAGTAACAGAGATGCCATGTGAGGGCGAGAACAGAATACAGCAAAACAGATTATTGTAAAGACGGTTACTGTACAGGGTGAGGTTTTAGACTGACTACAAGCCTCTGGAAAGGCCAATAATTCTTCTCAAGAAATGGCCATGCCACAGTATAACCGTCCCAGGTAGATAGTATCACTCCCTCTTTACCTCAAGGCCACAACAACAAATTACCAAGGTTCATAGCGTCAAAAACACTCTCTAAACATCAGGCTATGCATCATGACTCTATATAATACAATCAGTGAGAAAAGTGATGTGCAGGACACCAATTCCTCACGTGCTGTTGCAGAATTGGACTGGGTCCAACTTTGGATATATTCTCCGAATTACTGTGGATATTCCGGTGGAGGGCTCTCAATATCATTCCCAATGGGGGCAGCAGCTGCAATAGGATCAGTTATTTCAGACTCAGGTGATTATCTGTAGTGACAGGCCCAACATGAAAAGCTGGAGACAGGGCTCACCTCGAGGTGATTCTAACAACCCAGTGCGTGAACCAGCAACTGATCAGCCTGGTGTCTCCAAACCCAGTTCACCCTCGCTTTGAACCAGATACAAAAATGGGATCATTTCTCACACTTTTCTCTCGCAGTCTAGCTCCACGCCAACACTTGTTCTCCTTGCTGGAGCAAGTAATGTTCGGCACTCTGTTTCCTGGAAATTTGGGATTGTTGGTTTTATTCTGTCGCTGGTGTTTCTTGGGGTATGAAAGGATTAAAACGTCATTCTCAGCTTTCTCTGCAATGTGGGGGAATTCTGTGTCACGTGTAGTATTTCTGTAGGATGTCAGAAAGTGATTAATACGTTGGGTTAATGATCCTCAGCCTTGAGATGCTTTCACTGAGTGTTTTAAGAATTGAACAGGTCTTTCAGCTGGCCCATTAGGAGCTGGATGATAGGACGGTGATTCTGATATGTTGGATATCATTCTGAGATCATCTTCAAACTCTTGTGAAATAAACGGTGAACCTTTGTCACTTTGTTCCAGCTTACCAAACCATGCAAAGATCTCACCCAGTTTCTCAATGCTTTGCTCAGTGGTGGTGGATTTCATCACAACTTCGTCACAAGAACATGTGACCCTCAAATGGACCAGCGAAATCAGTCTGTAAGCGTTACCATGGCACCTCAGGTCATTCCCACGTGGTAAGTTCCTCACACGAGCACATGACTGACACTGAGCTGCTTTTTCCTCCATGGGCGTCAATATCTGGCCGTCAAAAGTAAAATCAAGGAAGATTTTTCCATCTGGATGATGCCCGGTTGCCCTTTGTGCAATAGCTCCAGCAGTTTCTGTTACAAGTTAGGGGGGAATGATCACAGATTCCCCACAAGAATCCTCCCTGGACTGGCAACTCCAGCTTTCTTTATGCATGTGGATTGAGATCAGGATACATCCCAGCTATCTTCCGTTTCAATATCCAACACATAAGAAATAGGAGCAGATAGGCCATCTGGCCCTTCGAGCCTGCCCCGCCATTCAATAAGATCATGGCTGATCTGAAGTGGATCAGTTCCACTTTCCCGCTTTCTCCCCATAACCCTTAATCCCCTTGCCTACCAAAAACCTATCTACCCGTGACTTAAATATATTTAGCGAGGCAGCCTCCACCACTTCAACGGGCAGAGAATTCCAGAGATTCACCACCCTTTGAGTGAAGAAGTTCCTCTTCGACTCCATTCTAAACTGCACCCCCCCCCTCCTTATTTTGAGACTGTGCCCTCTAGTCCTAGCACCTTCCCCATCACCGCATCATTCCTGGGATTTATGTAGACTTGGAAAGATGTCAGATACGATATCTATTGAGAAAATAGACGATGTTGGGAACACTGCTGAGAGGTATGTGACCAGCAGCAAACACAAACGCGATAACGTATTAATGTGGCTCTCTGACTGCTGGTACTTTATGGCATAAAACAAGATTGGCTTTGATTTATTATTATCACACGTATTAACATGCAGTGAAAAGTATTGTTTCTTGCTTGCTATACAGACAAGGCATGCCATTCAGCGAAAAGGAGAGAGTGCAGAATGTAGTGTTACAGTCACAGCGAGGGTGTAGAGAAAGATCAACTTAATGAGAGGCAAGTCCATTCAAAAGTCTGACAGCAGCAGGAAGAAACTGTTCTTGAGTCGGTCGGTACGTGACCTTAGACTTTTGAAGGTGGAACAGAGAATGTCCAGGGTAGATGGGGTCCTTAGTTATGCTGGTTGCAGTGGGAAGTATAAACAGAGTCAATGGATGGGAGGTTGGTTTGCGTGATGGATTGGGCTACATTCACCCATTCATTGGTCCATAGAACATAGAACATTACAGCACAAACAGGCCCTTCGGCCCTCGAGTTGCGCCGATCGCATCAACCCCACCAATCTATAGACCTATCTATAACCCCCAATCCCATTAAACCCCATATACTCATCCAGAAGTCTTTTAAAAGACCCCAGCGAGTTCGCCTCCACCACCGACGACGGCAGCCGATTCCATTCACTCACCACCCTCTGAGTGAAAAACTTACCCCTAACATCACCTCTGTACTTCCCTCCCCGCACCTTAAATCTGTGTCCTCTCGTAGCGACCATTTCAACCCGGGGAAATAGCCTCTGAGAGTCACCCTATCTATTCCTCTCAACATTTTAAACTTCTATCAGGTCGCCTCTCAACCTTCGCCTCTCCAGGGAAAAGAGGTCCCAGCTCCCTCAACCTATCTTCATAAGGCATACCTCCCAGTCCAGGCAACATCCTTGTAAATCTCCTCTGCACCCTTTCAATAGCTTCTACGTCTTTCCTATAGTGAGGCGACCAGAACTGCGCACAGTACTCCAAATGAGGCTGACGAGGGTCCTGTAAAGTTGCAGCATTACCTCCCGACTCCTAAACTCAATCCCTCGATTAATGAAGGCCAGTACACCATACGCCTTCTTGACCACCTCCTCCACCTGCGAGGCCGATTTAAGAGTCCTGTGAACCCGGACCCCAAGATCCTTCTGCTCTTCAACGCTACTAAGACCCCTGCCCTTAATAGTGTACTCGTTCATCCCGTTGGTTCTGCCGAAATGGACGACTACACATTTATCCGCGTTGAAGTCCATCTGCCCACTTCTCCGCCCATTCCTGCATCCTATCTATGTCCTGCTGCAACTTTTGACATCCTTCCAGACCCATCCACAACACCGCCGACCTTCGTGTCATCAGCGAACTTGCTAACCATCCCTCCACTTCCTCATCCAGGTCATTTATGAAAATGACAAACAGCAAGGGTCCCAGAACAGATCCCTGTCCATTTGTGGGTCACGTGTTCTTGGTCATAATTAATGCACAGTCTAAGTGGCTAGAAGTTGTGATGAAATCCAACACCACTCAGCAAAGCATTGAGAAACTGAGTGAGACCTTTGCATGGTCCTTTTGTAGTTCCTTGCAGTCTTGGAGAGAGCAGGAGCCCAGACCAAGCTGTGATACAACCAGAAAGAATGCTTTCCACGAAGTTGGTGAAAGTCGTAGCAGACATGCCAAATTTCTTAACCTCCTGAGGAAGTAGGTGGGCTTCCTTAATTACAGTGTCAGCATGGGAGGACCAGGACAGGTTGTTGGTGATCTGGACATCTTAAAACTTAAAGTTAGCGACCTTTTCTACTTCATCCCATTGATGTAGACAGGGGCATGTTCTCCTTTATGCTTCCTGAAGTCGATGACAATCTCCTTTGTTTTACTGACATTGAGGGAGAGATATCGTTGCCGCACCAGTTCACCAGATTCTCTATCTCATTCCTGTTCTCCGTTTGAGATCCGACCCACTACGGTGGTGTCCATCAGCAAACTTGTAAATCGAATTGGAGTGGAATTTGTCCCGCACAGTCATAGGTGTATAAGGAGTATAGTAGGGGGCTGAGAACATAGCCTTGTGGGGCACTGGTGTTGAGGATGATCGTGGAGGAGGTGTTGTTACCTATCCTTACTGATTGTGGTCTGTGAGTTAGGAACTTCAGGATCCAGTCACAGAGGGAGGTGCTGAGGCCCAGAGCACAGAGTTTGGAGATGTGTTTCGTGGAATAATGGTCGAAAACTGAGCTGTGGTCAATAAATAGGAGTCTGACATGGTGTCCTTGTTATCTAGGTGATCAGGTTTGAGTGCAGGGCCAGGGAGATGGTGGCTGTTTGTGACCTGTTGCGACGATAGGCAAACTGTAGTGGATCCAGGTAGTCCGGGAGGCTGGAAATGATTCGTGCCATGACTAACCTTTTGAAGAATTTCATAATGATGGGTGTCAGAGCCACGGCCGACAGTCATTAAGACACGCTGCCTGGTTTTTCTTAGGTACTGGGACGATGGTTATCTTCTTGAAGCAGACAAAGACCTCCGATTGTTGTAAAGAGAGGTTGAAGATGTCTGTGAATATCCCCGCCAGCTGATCCACGCAGGATCTGAGTGCTCGTCCGGGTACTCAATCTGCACTGTCAATTTTCACAGGTTGACTTTGAGAAAGCTGCTCTGACATCTGCAATGGTGGCCCCAGATACAGGTTTGCCCAAGGCTTCTGGCATGCTCCTCACTGACCCTTGCTCAAAACAGGCAACAAGATGAGAGGCCGTTGTCACAGTGAGTGAAGGTACATCTTTATATGTCCCAGAAATAGCTGTTAATATTGGATGATTTGTCAATAAGGTGAAATGGTGACTATACGGATGCTGATGGGAAGTCTAGATGATACACATCGCTTCTCTCACTCTGCATTGACCAATCTGTTTACAGCACTCCAATCAAGCCAAGATCAACCAAAGAGAGCTGAGAAGTTTTATTGGAGCATGTGGAGAGGTAACTGCCGCTATTTGGCTACTCAAATCTACCCTGACGATGAAGTAACCTTCAGTGGCACAACCTCTTCTGAACGCGCTCTCAAGAGCCTGTTTGCTGGCCTTAAGAGAAGATGTTTTAATTTCTTCTTGATTAAAGACACAGCATCACCTGCATCAACTTCCAGTTTGGCAGCTTGTTCACTCAGTGCGGTGATTATCCAGAATCAGAGATTCACCTTTCACCAAAAACACACCAACTCTAGCTCCTCACGGACTGTGCCTTCACGACTGCTGTTCTGATCAGCCATGCTGTCAATTCTTCACACTGAATTGGTCTTATTCTTGTTAAATCCGGCCAGGTTTTTTTCAAGGAAATTGGGCCTCCAATAAAGAACATTACAGCATAGGAACAGGCCCTTCAGCTCTCCGAGCCTGCGCCGATCATGATGTCTGCCGAGACTAAAACCATACGCACCTCCAGAATCCATATCCTTCCATTCCCATCAAATTGATGTATTCAGCTAGATGTCCCGTAAATGGCGCTATCGTATCTGCTCCCACCATCTCCCCCGACATTCACCATCCTCTGTGTAAAAAACGTGCTCACACATCTCCTCTAAACTTTTCCCCTCGTATCTTAAACCTGTGTCCCCTATAACTTGACTTTTCCACCCTGGAAAAAGCTTCTGACTATCCACTCTGTCCATGCCCCTCATAATCTTGTACGTTTCTATCAGCTCACCCCTCAACCTCCGTCGCTCCATCGACAGCAAACCAAGTTTCTCCAACCTCTCCTCATAGCTAATGCCCTCCATACCGGGCAACATCCTGGTAAACCTCTTCTGTACCCTCTCCAACCCACCTATCCTTCTGGTAGTGTGGCAACCAGAAAATGTCGCAAAAACCCAGCTTGCAGGTGCAGCAGGTGGTCAGGAAGGCGAATGGTCACGTGCTCACTGTGTTGAATATAAAAGTAGGGAGGTCTTGCTGCAGCTGTATAGGGCATTGGTGAGGCCGCAGCTGGAGTACTGTGTGCAGTTTTGGGCGCAGCACCTGCGCAAGGATGTTTTGGCCCTGGAGGGAGTGCAGAGGAGGTTTACTCGGCTGATACCGGAGTTGAGGGGATTGAGCTATGAGGAGAGGCTGAATAAACTAGGCTTGTACTCGTTAGAGTTTAGAAGAATGAGGGGAGATCTCATTGAGACGTATAAGATGATGAATGGGATGGATAGGATAGAGGTGGAGAGACTGTTCCCGCTCAAAAAAGACAGTAGGACTAGGGGGCACAGCCTCAAGATAAAGGGGGGGCGGTTTAGAACAGAGTTGAGGAGGAACTTCTTCACTCAAAGGGTGGTGAATCTCTGGAATTCTCTGCCCGTTGAAGTGGTGGAGCTGCCTCGCTAAATATTTTTAAGAAACGGGTTGATGGGTTTTTGATAAGAGAAGGGATTAAGGGTTATGGGGAGAGGGCGGGAAGGTGGAGCTGAGTCACGACAGATCAGCCATGATCTTATTGAATGGCGGGGCAGGCTCGAAGGGCCAGATGGCCTACTCCTGCTCCTATTTCTTATGTTTTTATTCTCATGAGGCCTAAGATTCTGTACAGCTGCAGTGTGACTTGCCAATTTTTATACTCAATACCCCAGTCGATGAAGGCAAGCATGCCGTATGTCTTCTCGATTAGTGTTTTTGGCACACCGACTCTCCCAGCTAACTTCATACCCACTAATCCCCTTAGCCTGCACATCTCTGGACAATGGGAGGAAACCTGGAGTACCATTTACTGTATAATTCCTACACGCATTGGACCTTCCAAAATGCATTACCTCACACTTGTCCGGATTAAACTCTGTCTGCCACCTCTCCACTCAAGTCTCCAACCAATGTATAACCTGTTGTATCCTCTGACAATCCTCTTCACTATCTGCAACCCCACTAATTTTTGTGTTGACTGCAAACTTACTAATCAGACCAGCTACATTTTCCTCCAAATCATTTATATTTACTACAAACAACAAAGGTTCCAGCACTGATCCCTGTGGAACACCACTAGTCACAGCCTTCCATTCAGGAAAGCATCCCTTCTGCTGCTACCCTCTATCTTCTATGGCCAAACACAGTAAGAAGTCTCACAACACCAGGTTAAAGTCCAACAGGTTTATTCAGTAGTAAACACCACTAGCTTTTGGGGTTTGCCCCTTCATCAGGTGAGTGGGAGTTCTGATCACAAACAGAGCATATAAAGGTACACACTCAGTTTACGGAGTACTGATTAAAATGCGAGTCTTTACAGCTAATCAAGTCTTAAAGGTGCAGACAATGTGAGTGGCGATAGCATTAAACACAGTTTAAAGAGATGTGTATTGTCTCCAGACAGTACAGTAAGTGAGGTTTTGCAAACCCAGGCAAGTCACGGGGGTTACAGATAGTGCGACATGAACCCAAGATCCCTGTTGAGACCGTCCTCATGTGTGCGGAACTTGGCTATCAGTCTCTGTTCAGCGACTCTGCGCTGTCGTGTGTCGTGAAGGCCTCCTTGGAGAATGCTTACCCGAAGGTCAGAGGCTGAATGCCCGTGACCGCTGAAGTGTTCGCCAACAGGAAGGGAACAGTCTTGCCTGATGATTGTCGAATGGTGTTCATTCATCATAGCGTCTGCATGGTCTCCCCAATGTACCATGCTTCGGGACATCCTTTCCTGCAGCATATCAGGTAGACAACATTGGCTGAGTTGCAAGAGTACGTACCATGTACCTGGTGGATGGTATTCTCACGTGTGATGATGGTATCCATGTCGATGATCTGGCATGTCTTGCAGAGGTTGCTGTGGCAGGGTTGTGTGGTGTCATGGACACTGTTCTCCTGAAGGCTGGGTAGTTTGCTGTGGACAATGGTCTGTTTGAGGTTATGCGGTTGTTTGAAGGCAAAAAGTGGGGGTGTGGGGATAGCCCTGGCGAGATGTTCGTCTTCATCAATGATAAGTTGAAGACTCCGGAGAAGATGTCGTAGCTTCTCCACTCGGAGAAGGGCGGCATGGTCACGTTGGGCCAAAGGGCCTGTTTCTACGCTGTAAACCTCTATGACTCCTTTGAACAACGTGGCCAACTTTGCCACATCCTTGTCCCCAAACCGCCGCCCGACACCCACCCCCTCCCCCCACTACTCCACCTTGCCCTCCCCCATACACTTCCACCCACCTCCCCTCAATATTCCTCCACCCCCAATAATCCCTCGCCCCCAAACCCACCACCCTCCCTTCCCCGCAACCCCCCCCACACTACTCCACCTACCCCCTCGCCCTCCCCAATACACTTCCACCCGCCCCGCTCTCAATATTCCTCCACCCCCCCTCAATAATCCCCCTCCCCCCAACCCCACTTCATCCCCTCCCCCCAACCATATCCCCCTCCCCCCCACCCCCACTCCCTCCCCCCCCATCCCCCCCACTCTCTCCCCCTCCCCCCCATCCCCCCTCCCCTCATCCCCCCCACTCTCTCCCCCTCCCCCCCATCCCCTCATCCCCCCCACTCTCTCCCCCTCCCCCCCATCCCCCTCCCCTCCCCCCCCATCCCCCCCACTCTCTCCCCCTCCCCCCCATCCCCCTCCCCTCCCCCCCCCCACTCTCTCCCCCTCCCCCCCATCCCCCTCCCCTCTCCCCCATCCCCCTCCCCCATCCCCCTCCCCTCTCCCCCATCCCCCTCCCCTCTCCCCCATCCCCCTCCCCCCCACCCCCTCCCCCCCATCCCCCTCCCCCCCACCCCCTCCCCCCCATCCCCCTCCCCCCCACCCCCTCCCCCCCATCCCCCTCCCCTCCCCCCCCACCACTCTCTCCCCCTCCTCCCCATCCCCCTCCCCCCCACCCCCACTCTCTCCCCCTCCCCCCCATCCCCCTCCCCTCCCCCCCATCCCCCTCCCCTCCCCCCCATCCCCCTCCCCTCCCCCCCATCCCTCCCCTCCCCCCCCATCCCTCCCCCCCTCCCCATCCCCCCCTCCCCTACTCACATTTGGCCTCCCGGGTTCCGCTCATCCTGTGTGTGAGGGGCTGAGTCTCTCAGGGCTCCTGTGTCTCTGTCTGTGGCCCTTGCCTGTCCCTCAGTCAGTCTCCATGTCCGTGTCCCGGTCTCTGTCTCACCCTGTGTCTCTGGGTCTCTCTCACCCTCTCTGTCTCTCTCTGGGTCTCTCTCACCCTCTCTGTCTCACCCTGTGTCTCTGGGTCTCTCTCACCCTCTCTGTCTCACCCTGTGTCTCTGGGTCTCTCTCACCCTCTCTCTCTCACCCTGTGTCTCTGGGTCTCTCTCACCCTCTCTGTCTCACCCTGTGTCTCTGGGTCTCTCTCACCCTCTCTATCTCACCCTGTGTCTCTCTCACCCTCTCTGTCTCACCCTGTGTCTCTCTCGACCCTCTCTGTCTCACCCTGTGTCTCTCTCACCCTCTCTGTCTCTCTCTGGGTCTCTCTCACCCTCTCTGTCTCACTCTCTGTCTCTCTCACCCTCTCTGTCTCACTCTCTGTCTCTCTCACCCTCTCTGTCTCACTCTCTGTCTCTCTCACCCTCTCTGTCTCACTCTCTGTCTCTCTCACCCTCTCTGTCTCACTCTCTGTCACTCTCACCCTCTCTGTCTCTCTCTGGGTCTCTCTCACCCTCTCTGTCTCACTCTCTGTCACTCTCACCCTCTCTGTCTCTCTCTGGGTCTCTCTCACCCTCTCTGTCTCACTCTCTGTCACTCTCACCCTCTCTGTCTCTCTCTGGGTCTCTCTCACCCTCTCTGTCTCACTCTCTGTCTCTCTGGGTCCAAACCCCGCGCTCCGGCCCCGCTCCCTCCCCATTGGCTGCCGCCTCCCGGGAGCCGCCTCCCGATTGGGCTGCCCGCTCAGTGGGCCCGCGCTCCCATTGGTCGGCGGGCCCAGGAGCTGCCTCCCGATTGGCGGACGGTGCGCTCCGTTCCCATTGGCTGTGGAGAGGGCGGCGCTGATTGGCGGCCGTCGCGGGGAGGGCGGGGCCTCTGCCGCCATCTTGATGAGGGCGACACCCTGAGAGAGGCCACTCAGCCCATAGGGACGGTGCTAGCCCCTCTGTGTGTGAGAGGCTAGTCCATTCAGCCTGATCTCCCAATCTCCTTTATAAAAGGGTCACATTGTCACCCTTCAATCTGCCGGGACTGCTCCATCCACACAATCCCAGCAACATTCCTATCTCCATCTCATTTATTTTTCAAATCATTGTTGGTTCACTTTATGCCACGTGTACATGTATGTTTGTATGTGAGAACATAGACTCATAGAGGTTTACAGCATGGAAACAGGCCCTTCGGCCCAACTGTTCCTGGAGAAGGTCTTTGGAAGGTGCCGGATGCCCACACGGAAGGCAACCCGGAGACCGATCCGAGCGGCAATCCAGACTGGGAGCACAGCCAGAAGGTTGAAGAATGAGTTGATTAGAGACAGTCAGCATGGTTTTGTAGCGGGTAGGTCATGCCTTACTAACCTTATCAAGTTCTTTGAGAAAGTGACCAAAGAGGTGGATAGGGGTAAGGCAGTTGATGTGGTGTATATGGATTTTAGCAAGGCGTTTGATAAGGTTCACCATGGTAGGCTTCTGCAGAAAATGCAGATGTATGGGATTGGGGGTGATCTAGGTAATTGGATCAGGAATTGGCTAGCAGATAGGAGACAGAGGGTGGTGGTTGATGGTAAATATTCGTCATGGAGTTTGGTTACGAGTGGTGTGCCTCAGGGATCTGTTTTGGGGCCACTGCTGTTTGTAATTTTTATTAATGATCTGGATGAGGGTATAGTTGGGTGGATTAGTAAGTTTGCTGATGACACCAAAGTCGGAGGTGTGGTAGATTGTGAGGAAGGGTGTCATAGTTTGCAGGGTGACTTAGAAAGGTTGCAGAGCTGAGAGGTGGCGGATGGAGGTTAATGTGGAGAAGTGTGAGGTAATTCACTTTGGTAGGAATAACAGATGTGTTGAGTATAGGGCTAACGGGAGGACTTTGAATAGTGTGGAGGAGCAGAGGGATCTAGGTGTATGTGTACATAGATCCCTGAAAGTTGGGAATCAAGTAGATAAGGTTGTTAAGAAGGCATACGGTGTCTTGGCGTTTATTGGTAGGGGGATTGAATTTAAGAGTCGCAGCGTCATGATGCAACTGTACACAACTCTGGTGCGGCCGCACTTGGAGTTTTGTGTGCAGTTCTGGTCCCCACATTACAGGAAGGATGTAGAGGCTTTGGAGAGGGTGCAGAAGAGGTTTACCAGGATGTTGCCTGGTATGGAGGGGAGATCCTATGAGGAGAGACTGAGAGATTTGGGGTTGTTTTCGCTGGAAAGAAGGCGGCTAAGAGGGGACCTTATTGAAACATATAAGATGATTAGAGGTTTAGACAGGGTAGATAGTGATGGCCTTTTTCCTAGGATGGAGAAAGCTAGCGCGAGGGGGCACGACTTTAAATTAAGGGGGGGTAGCTACAGGATGGATGTCAGGGGTAGGTTCTTTACCCAGAGGGTGGTGAGGGATTGGAATGCCCTGCCAGCTGCAGTTGTAAATGCGCCTAGTTTGGGGGCGTTTAAGAGATCCGTGGATAGGTTTATGGACGAAAAGGGATTGGTTTAGGCTAGTGGGTCATTGTTTTGTAACTGGTCAGCGCAACATCATGGGCCGAAGGGCCTGTTCTGCGCTGTAATGTTCTATGTTCTATGTTGATGAGAATTCCCACTGGGAGTGTCAGCCTGGACCTCCACTGGCTGGAGTGGGATTTGAACCTCTAATGCTTTGGTCCAGAGGTCAGAGTGCCACCATAGGACAGCAGCCAATCTTACCAGGGGGCTGCCTCCAGCCTCAGTGTGCCTCATGCTGCCCTTTTGTTTTAAACCCCTAAGCTAATCCCAATTGCCCATATCCCTCTATCCCTATCGTACCCATGTACCTGTCTAAATGCTTTTTAAAAGACATGTAAGTGTGTATGAATGTGTGCATACACAGATGTGTGTCTCTTCCTGAATATGTGTGTGAATGTGTAAGTTTGTACGTAAATGTATATGCGAGTCAGTACGTGTATGAAAGCATTTGTGTGTACATGTGAATCTGTGTGTGCATGTGAATCTGTGTATATCTGAATGTAGGTATGCATTTTAATGTGAATGTATGTATTTAAGTGTGTGTGTGTGAGTCTGTGTGTACTGATTGTGTGTGTATATGTGAGTCTGTGTATTTGGGTGGCATGGGTTCGATTCCCGGCTTGGGTCACTGTCTGTGCAGAGTCTGCACATTCTCCCCTTGTCCACGTGGGTCTCCTCCGTGTGCTCCGGTTTCCTCCCACAGTCTGAAAGGTGTGTTGGTTAAGGTGCATTGGCTATGCTAAATTTTCCCTCAGTGTACCCGAACAGGTGCCAGAGTGGGACAATTTTCACAGTAACTTCATTTCAATGAAGTTGAGGAGGAACTTCTTCACTCAAAGGGTGGTGAGTCTCTCGAATTCTCTGCCCATTGATGTGGTGGAGGCTGCCTCGCTAAATATATTTAAGATGCGGGTAGATAGGTTTTTGGTAGGCAAGAGAATTAAGGGTTATGGGGAGAAAGCGGGAAAGTGGAACTGAGCCACGACAGATCAGCCATGATCTTATTGAATGGCGGGGCAGGCTCGAAGGGCCAGATGGCCTACTCCTGTCACGTGCTCACTGTGTTAATGTAAAACCTACTTGTGACACCAATAAATAAACTTTAACATAACAACATGTGAATCTGAGTATGTGTAAGTGAAGGCATGTATGTGTGTGTGTTGTGAATGTTTATGTGTGCTCGACAGACTGGAGGGGCTGAGTTGTGGACAAGTCCCCAGGACCTGATGGAATGCATCCGAGGGTTCTGAAAGAAATGCCGGATGATTTGAAAACGGCTAATGTTAAGCTGTTGTTTAAGAAGGGGTGCCAGGCAAAAGGCGGGGAATTATAGGCCGGTTAGTTTAACGTCTGTGGTAGGTAAAATGTTAGAATTTGTCATTAAGAAGGAAATTGCGAGGCATCTTGAAGGGAATTACTTGATAGAGCAGACGCAGCACGGGTTTCATTAAAGGGAAGTCGTGTCTGACAAATTTACTGGAGTTCTCATGAGGATGTGTCATGGGCAGTGGATAGAGGAGAGCCGGTGGATGTGGTCTTTCTGGATTTTCAGAAGGCGTTTGACAAGGTACCTAATAAGAGGTTATTGCAGAAGGTCGAGGGACATGGAGTTGGAGGTAGGGTGTTAGCGTGGATAGAGGATTGGTTGTCAAATAGGGAGGCAGAGAGTGGGGGTCAATGGGTGCTATTCGGATTGGCGGTTGGTGACTAGTGGAGTGCCCCAGGGGTCGGTGCTGGGGCCTCAGCTTTTTACCATTTTATATAGATGATCTGGAGGAGGGAACCGAGTGTAGGGTATCGAAATTTGCTGATGACACCAAGCAGTTTTTGGGCGCCGCACCTGCACAAAGATATTTTGGCCTTGGAGGGAGTGCAGAGGAGGTTTACTAGGCTGATACCGGAGTTGAGGGGGTTGAGCTATGAGGAGAGGCTGAATAAACTGGGCTTGTACTCATTAGAGTTTAGAAGAATGAGGGGAGATCTCATTGAGACATATAAGATGATGAATGGGATGTATAGGATAGAGGTGGAAAGACTCTTCCTGCTCAAAAAAGACAGTAGGACTAGGGGGCACAACCTCAAGATAAAAGGGGGGGGGCGGTTTAGAACGGAGTTGAGGAGGAACTTCTTCACTCAAAGGGTGGTGAATCTCTGGAATTCTCTGCCCGTTGAAGTGGTGGAGGCTGCCTCGCTAAATATTTTTAAGAAACGGGTTGATGGGTTTTTTGATAACAGAGGGGATTAAGGGTTATGGGGAGAGGGCGGGAAGGTGGAGCTGAGTCACGACAGATCAGCCATGATCTTATTGAATGGCGGGGCAGGCTCGAAGGGCCAGATGGCCTACTCCTGCTCCTATTTCTTATGTTCTTATGTTATGTGTGTGTATCTGTGTTTGCACATGCCATTCCTTTGTGCATATATTTGTGCACACACAAATGTGAGGTGGAGGGTGGGTAATTGAAACTCGAACAAACTGGTTTTGCTGCTGGTTTTAATTTTTATTTAAGAATATACACATAAAGTCCGCTTATAAATCCTGATATATTATATTGTTTCTATCAAAGCTAATGTAACAGGTCTGGATATAAAATCCATTCTCTGTGCATTGTTCAATATTTATCAAATGAATAAGAAGGAATATTGGAGTTGTAAATTCTGTGTTGAAGCACCATTTCCAGGTGAACAGTTCCAGGAGTGTGAAACTGAAACACAGAAACAGGAGCAGGAATGGGCCATTTAGCCCCTTTAACCTGCTATACTGTTCAGCATGATAAGTTGATTTATTATTGCCACATGTATTAACATACAATTGTTTCATGTGCACTATACAGACAAAACATACCGTTCATAGAGAAGGAAAGGAGAGAGTGCAGAATGTAGTGTTACAATCACAGCGAGGGTGTAGAGAAAGATCAACTTAATGCGAGGTAGGTCCATTCACAAGTCTGACAGCAGCAGGGAAGAAGCTGCTCTTGAGTTGGTTTCATATCTTTATCCCAGTGGAAGAAGGTGGGAGAGAATGTCCAGGGTGTGTGCAGCAGGTATAATTAAGGACCCCACGTAGCCCACCAGTCCCCCCCCCCCCCCACCTCCCCAATCGTCCGGCACTCTCTCCTCCTGCCATCATTTCACCTTGTTCCATTGCTCTCACTCCCCCATTCCAAATCCTCCCCCGCTGCCTCTCTCCCAAGTAGCAGTTCAGCGTTCTGACTGAGGCACCGTCACTGCTTCCCTCCCTCAGCCTCTGCCCCGAGCAACTCATCCCCAGAGACCTCAGCCTCAGCTTAATAATTCCTCTCGTTCTCTCTCCTCTGAATTCAAAGCCCTCTTAATCCTCCTGAAATCTGTGTAAACTCCCCCAACACATCTTCACGGGCACCTCCCTATCCTCTCCAATGGCATCATCTCACCACTCCCATTGCCAAAGCCATCTCTGCCCACTGCCCCCTCCTTCCTCCTCTCCCTCCCTCACAGTTGTAGCCATGACTGTGACACTGCATTCTGCGCTCTCTCGTTTCCCTCTCTATGAACAGTATGCTTTGTCTGTATAGCCTGAAACAATGGGTGGGATTCTCTGGCCGCGCTCGCCCCCAAAACCGGAGAATTCTGCCTGAGGTGAATGGACCTTTGCGTGGTCCATTCCACCTCCTCCTCCCCCCCCCCCCCCCCCCCACCCCCGATACGATTACCCCCATTTACTTTCCACTGTATCTCAGTACATGCGGCAATAATGAATCAAATCCAATCAAACTATTTGTTATTGAGTTTGCCAGTGTTGTGTGTCCCACTCGGGTTTTTCAGAGGGAGCTATCCCTCAGCAGATGTACCGACTCGGAATGGCGTCGAGGGAATGGTGTCCGCTTCACCAGGGAGTGTCCTGTTCCTGGAGAAGCTCTTTGGAAGATGCCGGACACACGCACGGAGGGAGACCCGCAGACCGATCCCAGCGGCAATCCAGCCCGGAAGGTTGAAGAGTGACGAGAATTCCCACCGGGAGTGTCAGCCTGGACCTCCACTGGCTGGAGTGAGGTTTGAACCCCTGATGCTTTGGTCCAGCGGTCAGAGAGCCACCACGGGGGCAGCAGCCGATCTGACCCGGGGGTTGTCTCCGGCCTCAGTGCGGTGGTTTAATTCGGTGATGGTCTGGGCGCCCTGGGTGAGGAAGGGACCAGGTCTCAGTCCCTGTCTCCAGCTGGTTCTCAGTCCTGGGCTTCGAGAAGGGGCCAGTGCTGAACAGATCCTTCTGCACAGGAGAGGATCTTCAGCAGAGTCCCACTGCACGAGATGGGTGGCCCTTGCCCCATCCAGCCCCTCTACGTTAGGTACAGGGACCTCTGCACTGTTTACCGCCGCAAGTTAATTCTCTCTCAAAGCCATCAGCAGCCAAACTCGAGGGAATGAAGTGAGGACGGAGCTCCATCACCTTGTTGAATGTGCAACAGGATCAGGGCCTCCTCCTGGTCCTGTGATACCTCCCTAATCGCAGGAGTCAGCGAGGGATGTAGAGTTAAATGTTAACCCTCCCTTCCCTCGCGTGATTAAACTCTGGAGATAGGTTTTAGAATTCGGTGCTTTTCCCCGTTCTATTCCATCCGGACTCACAGGCGCAGGTCTCCCAAGTTCCACCCTGCAGTCTCAGATTCGATATCGTCCTGATGTACTGAACAGCCTGTAACATAGACACACTCAGTCACTCTCACTTACAGCTGTCTCAGCCCCAGCACTCTCCGTCCCTCGAGTGGGGGGGGGGTTACAGAATGCTGTTCGTGGATCTCCCAGGCCAGAAAATCCCACCCTTGACGATCCAGAGATTTGACATGAAAACCCTGTCTTGCGATAGTTTCTCAAACAGAAATCATAGAACATAGAACATTACAGCACAAACAGGCCCTTCGGCCCTCGAGTTGCGCCGATCACATCAACCCCACCAATCTATAGACCTATCTATAACCCCCAATCCCATTAAACCCCATATACTCATCCAGAAGTCTTTTAAAAGACCCCAGCGAGTTCACCTCCACCACCGATGACGGCAGCCGATTCCATTCACTCACCACCCTCTGAGTGAAAAACTTACCCCTAACATCACCTCTGTACCTCCCTCCCCGCACCTTAAATCTGTGTCCTCTCGTAGCGACCATTTCAACCCGGGGAAATAGCCTCTGAGAGTCCACCCTATCTATTCCTCTCAACATTTTATAAACTTCTATCAGGTCGCCTCTCAACCTTCGCCTCTCCAGGGAAAAGAGTCCCAGCTCCCTCAACCTATCTTCATAAGGCATGCCTCCCAGTCCAGGCAACATCCTTGTAAATCTCCTCTGCACCCTTTCAATAGCTTCGACGTCTTTCCTATAGTGAGGCGACCAGAACTGCGCACAGTACTCCAAATGGGGTCTGACGAGGGTCTTATAAAGTGGGGTCTTATCACGAGGTGAGGGGAACCTCCAGAACTGTATCCAATCAGTGTTGGCCGTTGTCAGCTATCCCTTCTCTCAGAACTCTGGACTGAAAATTACCCACGGCTAATGTCCGGAATTCCCAACTCACCTGATAAATCGAGGACTTCCATCCAGGAATCCCTCTCAGCCAACGCTGCCAGAAGTATCTTCATCCCATGGGAACTGATCCCTGGATTCTGGGATAAATCAAGGAACACCAGTGATGGGACGGAGATCAGACACCTGCAGGGAGACAGAGGATAGGTACCATGACTTCCACAGTCCACCAGGCTCCCTCCGGAAAGATATTTCCCTTCCTTGCCCAGTGAGATACTGCCAGGGTGAGGCTGGGATATTCTCCAGTCCGTCAATAACATCCAGAACAAAACCCAACATCAACTACAAACATCAAGCATTTCTAACAGCCACAAGTTGCAAAAACATACTCCACAGGAACAGGAAGGAAGCAAATTGAACAGTCAGACATTAAAGGAGATTTTGAATGGGTAAATACATGCTGGGGGAGCTGGAATCTAACTGAGAGACAGAGAGAACTGAGACACCAGTCAGTGTACAGATATCTCCCTGAGAGAGAGGCGACTGAGAGACACCAGTCAGTGTACAGATATCACCCTGAGAGAGAGAGAGAGAGGACTGAGAGACACCAGTCAGTGTACAGATATCTCCCTGAGAGAGAGGGGACTGAGAGACACCAGTCAGTGTACAGATATCTCCCTGAGAGAGAGAGAGAGAGGGGACTGAGAGACACCAGTCAGTGTACAGATATCTCCCTGAGAGAGAGAGAGAGGGGACTGAGAGACACCAGTCAGTGTACAGATATCTCCCTGAGAGAGAGAGGGGACTGAGAGACACCAGTCAGTGTACAGATATCTCCCTGAGAGAGAGAGAGGGGGGACTGAGAGACACCAGTCAGTGTACAGATATCTCCCTGAGAGAGAGAGAGGGGACTGAGAGACACCAGTCAGTGTACAGATATCTCCCTGAGAGAGAGGGGACTGAGAGACACCAGTCAGTGTACAGATATCTCCCTGAGAGAGAGAGAGAGAGAGAGAGAGGGGACTGAGAGACACCAGTCAGTGTACAGATATCTCCCTGAGAGAGAGAGAGGGGACTGAGAGACACCAGTCTGTGTACAGATATCTCCCTGAGAGAGAGAGAGAGAACTGAGACACCAGTCAGTGTACAGATATCTCCCTGAGAGAGAGAGGGGGGACTGAGAGACACCAGTCAGTGTACAGATATCTCCCTGAGAGAGAGAGAGGGGGGACTGAGAGACACCAGTCAGTGTACAGATATCTCCCTGAGAGAGAAAGGGGGCTGAGAGACACCAGTCAGTGTACAGATATCTCCCTGAGAGAGAGAGAGGGGACTGAGAGACACCAGTCAGTGTACAGATATCTCCCTGAGAGAGAGAGAGAGAGGGGACTGAGAGACACCAGTCAGTGTACAGATATCTCCCTGAGAGAGAGAGAGGGGACTGAGAGACACCAGTCTGTGTACAGATATCTCCCTGAGAGAGAGAGAGAGGACTGAGAGACACCAGTCGGTGTACAGATATATCCCTGAGAGAGAGAGAGAGAGAGGGGACTGAGAGACACCAGTCAGTGTACAGATATCTCCCTGAGAGAGAGAGAGAGAGAGGGGACTGAGAGACACCAGTCAGTGTACAGATATCTCCCTGAGAGAGAGAGAGAGGACTGAGAGACACCAGTCAGTGTACAGATATCTCCCTGAGACAGAGAGAGAGAGAGGGGACTGAGAGACACCAGTCAGTGTACAGATATCTCCCTGAGAGAGAGAGAGAGAGAGGGGACTGAGAGACACCAGTCAGTGTACAGATATCTCCCTGAGAGAGAGAGAGAGGGGACTGAGAGACACCAGTCAGTGTACAGATATCTCCCTGAGAGAGAGGGGACTGAGAGACACCAGTCAGTGTACAGATATCTCCCTGAGAGAGAGGGGACTGAGAGACACCAGTCAGTGTACAGATATCTCCCTGAGAGAGAGAGGGGGGACTGAGAGACACCAGTCAGTGTACAGATATCTCCCTGAGAGAGAGAGAGAGAGAGAGGGAGGGGACTGAGAGACACCAGTCAGTGTACAGATATCTCCCTGAGAGAGAGAGAGGGGGGACTGAGAGACACCAGTCAGTGTACAGATATCTCCCTGAGAGAGAGCGGGGACTGAGGGACACCAGTCAGTGTACAGATATCTCCCTGAGAGAGAGAGAGAGAGTGGACTGAGAGACACCAGTCAGTGTACAGATATCTCCCTGAGAGAGAGGGGACTGAGAGACACCAGTCAGTGTACAGATATCTCCCTGAGAGAGAGAGAGAGGACTGAGAGACACCAGTCTGTGTACAGATATCTCCCTGAGAGAGAGGGGGGACTGAGAGACACCAGTCTGTGTACAGATATCTCCCTGAGAGAGAGGGGGGACTGAGAGACATCAGTCAGTGTACAGATATCTCCCTGAGAGAGAGAGAGGGGACTGAGAGTCACCAGTCAGTGTACAGATATCTCCCTGAGAGAGAGAGGGGGGACTGAGAGACACCAGTCAGTGTACAGATATCTCCCTGAGAGAGAGAGAGAGGACTGAGAGACACCAGTCAGTGTACAGATATCTCCCTGAGAGAGAGGGGACTGAGAGACACCAGTCAGTGTACAGATATCTTCCTGAGAGAGAGAGGGGGGACTGAGAGACACCAGTCAGTGTACAGATATCTCCCTGAGAGAGAGAGAGAGAGAGGGGACTGAGAGACACCAGACAGTGTACAGATATCTCCCTGAGAGAGAGAGAGGGGACTGAGAGACACCAGTCAGTGTACAGATATCTCCCTGAGAGAGAGGGGACTGAGAGACACCAGTCTGTGTACAGATATCTCCCTGATAGAGGGGGGACTGAGAGACACCAGTCAGTGTACAGATATCTCCCTGAGAGAGAGAGAGGGAGGATTGAGAGACACCAGTCTGTGTACAGATATCTCCCTGAGAGAGGGGGGACTGAGAGACACCAGTCAGTGTACAGATATCTCCCTGAGAGAGAGAGAGAGGACTGTTAGACACCAGTCAGTGTACAGATATCTCTGTGGATTGTATGCAAGTTGATTTCCCGTGCATCTGACTGTATGTGGGTGAGTGCGTGAAGGAAGTGCCTTTAATTTTCTAACTGCATTCAGGGCAAACAGTTGACGATGGATGGGATTTACCTGGAAAAGTCTCTGATCGAATCATCTGTTAGTGAGTTTTTGGAGAGATTGAGGTGAGTCAGAATGCAGCCAGTCTGTAATATAACAAAACACCTTATGGTCAGTAAAACACCAACATCTCCCACTTCTGATAACAAGAGTTTAAATAAATAGGAACGTGTGAATGGAAGTAGGCCATTCAGCCCATCGAGCCTGCTCCATGTCTAATCATTAACCTCTTCACCATTTCCCCTGCTATCTCTGTATCCGACAATGCCATCAATCTCCGGGAATCTATCGATATCTGTATTGAATCTGTCGATTTGTTGAACCTCTGCAGCCCCCGGGGGTAGAGTTCCAAAGATTCAGCACCCTCTGAAGAAGTTCCCCCTCCTCCTCCTCAGTGTTAAATACCTGTCCTTTACTCTGAGATTACCCTCTCTGGGTTGGGTTGTGGGGGGGGGGACATCTCACCAGCCGGGTGGGGGGGACGGGACATCTTACCCACACCCACCCTGATCACTTCTCGTTCTTTCCAACTCTAAAGAACACTCGCCCAATTTCCACAATCTCTTCTCCTCAAACAAACCCCCCAGGGATTAATCTGGCAAATCTCCATCTCGCTTCCTCTACGGCAAGTCTATCCTTCGTTAAGGAAAGAGGCCAGAACGGTACACACAATTCTCCAGACGTGATTCCCTATTGGGAAGAGTGTAGGGATCGATAAGGATATTGCCAGGGTTCATGGGCCTGAGTTATAGGGAGCGGTTCACCAGGATAGCACTTCATTCCTTAAAGCAAGGAATGTGGGAGAACGAAGGGTGGTCTTACTGAGGTCAGGAGGAGCACAGATAGGATGAAGGCACATCGTCTTTTCCCCAGGGAAGGGCAATTGAAAACCCGAAGGTGTGAGGGAATGATTTACAAGGGACCTGAGGGGCAACTTCTTCACATAGAGGGTGGAGAGTGTAGGGAATGAGTTGCTAAAGGTGGGCATAGTAGCAACAATTAAAAAGCATTGGATAAGTACATGCATGGGAAAGGATTAGAGGGATATGGGCCAAATGAAGGCCCAAATGGGACTAGCTGGGAGTGCACCATGGTCAGCATGGACTGGTTGGGCCGAAGGGCCTGTTTCTGTGTTGTTTGCTCAATGACTCTATGTGGTCTCATGATGCCAGTGTTGGACTGGGGTAAACACAGTAAGAAGTCTCCCAACACCAGGTTAAAGTCCAACAGGTTTATTTAGTAGCAAATGCCACGAGCTTTCAGGGATTTACCCCTTCATCCAGGTCTGATGATGTTTGCTACCAAATAAACCTGTTGGACTTTAACCTGGTGTTGGGAGACTTCTTTCCCTGTGGTCTCACTAGGGGTTGTTAGGAAGGTGATTTAAATATTTTTCATTTGTATCGCACGTGTTACAAATAAGGTATATGATTAAGTTGAAGCTTAATTTCTGTATTTGTATGCTAAGAAAGGTTTAAAACTTCATTGTGGTACCTGCATGGCTGTAAGTTTAGTTTCACTTTAAACCTTGCCTGCATTGTGCTCTGGGGTTTATGATGTAAAAGTAATTGCAGGGATACAAACAAACAGAGCTGTTGCTCAGCAACCAGAGGCTCAGCCTGGGGCAGGGAGAGATTTTGGGTTAGCTGGAAGCTGGAACCAGGAAAAGCTGCAGAAGGAAAGGGAGCCAATAGAGAGCAGATTTCCTCAAAAGCCCCCCCAAAAAACTACAGAATGAGGACAAAGGATGATCTCAGAAAAACAGGTAAGTTAAAGGAAGAAAGGAGAAGGAATTAGACAGAGTCCTGTTTGGTGGCGGATAAAATCAAAGAAAGAAGGTGAGTTAAAGAATCAGCAGCAAGAACCACGTTTGCATTCGGCTAGCGAGCAGTTGCTATGGTGATCGTCCAGTGACTAATGGTGATGGTGCAGTTTGGACAGGGCAATGCTAATGACAGGATGTTAATTTCCCCCTAATAGCCAGAGAGACAAAGTGACCCTAACTGTCCTTTATACCCAGTGACTGTACCTCTGTCCCCACTGGATTCTACCCAGTGACTGTACCTCTGTCCCCACTGGATTCTACCCAGTGACTGTACCTCTGTCCCCACTGGGTTCTACCCAGTGTCTGCACCTCTGTCCCCACTGGATTCTACCCAGTGTCTGCACCTCTGTCCCCACTGGATTCTACCCAGTGACTGCCCCTCTGTCCCCACTGGGTTCTACCCAGTGACTGCCCCTCTGTCCCCACTGGATTCTACCCAGTGACTGTACCTCTGTCCCCACTGAGTTCTACACAGTGACTGTACCTCTGTCCCCACTGGGTTCTACCCAGTGACTGTACCTCTGTCCCCACTGGATTCTACCCAGTGACTGCGCCCCCGTCCCCACCGGATTCTACCCAGTTACTGCACCCCCGTCCCCACTGGGTTCTACCCAGTGACTGTACCTCTGTCCCCACTGGATTCTATCCAGTGACTGTATCTCTGTCCCCACTGGATTCTACCCAGTGACTGCCCCTCTGTCCCCACTGGATTCTACCCAGTGACTGCCCCTCTGTCCCCACTGGATTCTACCCAGTGACTGTACCTCTGTCCCCACTGTATTCTACCCAGTGACTGCGCCCCCATCCCCACTGGGTTCTACCCAGTGACTGTATCTCTGTCCCCACTGGATTCTATCCAGTGTCTGCACCCCTGTCCCCACTGGATTGTACCCAGTGACAGTACCTCTGCCTCCAGTGGTTTCTCCCAGGTGCCGGGGAGTGTGTGGTACTGACCTGTGTGAGGTACTTCACAAGCAGCTCCATGAGGGTCCTGGCCTCCTGGTGTATGAGGACCGAGGAGATCTCGAGATGAGAGACAACATCATGGGCAAGATTCCGCAGGAGAGGTTGGACCCCTCGGAACCCCAGCTCATTGTCCGAGATGACCAGAGTCTTCAAATGGCGAGATCCTGTGAGGATGAAGCAGGGAGAGGGAGGATGGTTAATCCACACAGAACAACAACTGCTCACGTAGACACAGAACAAATTCCCCAGCACAACACCCAGTCAACAGACTAAATTCACGAGAAAGTCCTGGTGGGAAAATCACCAAACAGGATAAAACCCTCAAAACTAAACTCTCAGAGGGCGAGTGAGGGGGTGAATGTGAGAGTGAGAGTGAGAGTGAGGGTGATGGTGAGGGTGAGGTTGAGGGTGAGGGTGAGGGTGAGGGTGAGGGTGGGGTGAGAGTGAGGGTGAGGGTGAGGGTGAGGTTGAGAGTGAGGGTGAGGGTGAGGGTGAGGGTGAGGGTGAGGGTGAGGGTGAGGGTGAGGGTGAGGGTGAGGGTGAGGGTGAGGGTGAGGTTGAGGTTGAGGTTGAGGTTGAGGGTGAGGGTGAGGGTGGGGTGAGAGTGAGGGTGAGGGTGAGGGTGAGGTTGAGGGTGAGGGTGAGGGTGAGGGTGAGGGTGAGGGTGAGGGTGAGGGTGAGGGTGAGGGTGAGGGTGAGAGTGAGGGTGAGGGTGAGGTTGAGGGTGAGGGTGAGGGTGAGGGTGAGGGTGAGGGTGAGAGTGAGGGTGAGGGTGAGGGTGAGAGGGTGAGGGTGAGGGTGAGGGTGAGGGTGAGAGGGGGAGGGTGAGGGTGAGGGTGAGGGTGAGGGTGAGAGTGAGGGTGAGGGTGAGAGGGTGAGGGTCAGGGTGAGGGTGAGGTTGAGGGTGAGGGTGAGGGTGAGGGTGAGGGTGAGGGTGAGGTTGAGGGTGAGGGTGAGGGTGAGGGTGAGGGTGAGAGGGTGAGGGTCAGGGTGAGGGTCAGGGTGAGGGTGAGGGTGAGAGTGAGGGTGAGGGTGAGGGTGAGGGTGAGGGTGAGAGTGAGGGTGAGAGGGTCAGGGTGAGGGTGAGGGTGAGGGTGAGGGTGAGGGTGAGGGTGAGGGTCAGGGTCAGGGTGAGGGTGAGGGTGAGGGTGAGAGTGAGGGTGAGGGTGAGGGTGAGGGTGGGGTGAGAGTGAGGGTGAGGGTGAGGGTGAGGGTGAGGGTGAGGTTGAGGGTGAGGGTGAGGGGGTGAGGGTGAGGGTGAGGGTGAGGGTGAGGTTGAGGGTGAGGGTGAGGGTGAGGGTGAGGGTGAAGGTGAGGGTGAGGGTGAGGTTGAGGGTGAGGGTGAGGGTGAGGGTGAGAGGGTGAGGGTGTGAGGGTGTGAGGGTGTGAGGGTGAGGGTGAGGGTGAGGTTGAGGGTGAGGGTGAGGGTGAGGGTGAGAGGGTGAGGGTGTGAGGGTGAGGGTGAGGGTGAGGGTGGGGTGAGAGTGAGGGTGAGGGTGAGGGTGAGGGTGAGAGTGAGGGTGAGGGTGAGAGGGTGAGGGTGAGGGTGAGGGTGAGGGTGAGGGTGAGGGTGAGGGTGAGGGTGAGGTTGAGGGTGAGAGTGAGAGTGAGAGTGAGAGTGAGAGGGTGAGAGGGTGAGGGTGAGGGTGAGGGTGAGGGTGAGAGGGTGAGGGTGAGGGTGAGGGTGAGGGTGAGGGTGAGAGTGAGGGTGAGGGTGAGGGTGAGGGTGAGGGTGAGGGTGAGAGGGTGAGGGTGAGGGTGAGGGTGAGAGGGTCAGGGTGAGGGTGAGGGTGAGAGGGTGAGGGTGAGGGTGAGGGTGAGGGTGTCAGGGTGAGGGTGAGAGGGTGAGGGTGAGGGTGAGGGTGAGGGTGATGGTGAGGGTGAGGGTGAGGGTGAGGGTGAGAGGGTGAGGGGAGGGTGAGGGTGAGAGGGTGAGGGTGAGGGTGAGGGTGAGGGTGAGAGCGAGAGCGAGAGGGTGAGGGTGAGGGTGAGGGTGAGAGTGAGGGTGAGAGGGTGAGGGTGAGAGTGAGAGCGAGAGCGAGAGCGAGAGGGTGAGGGTGAGGGTGAGGGTGAGAGTGAGAGGGTGAGAGTGAGAGCGAGAACGTGAGGGTGAGGGTGAGGGTGAGGGTGAGGGTGAGAGGGTGAGGGTGAGAGTGAGAGCGAGAGCGAGAGCGAGAGGGTGAGGGTGAGGGTGAGGGTGAGGGTGAGAGTGAGACGGTGAGAGTGAGAGCGAGAACGTGAGGGTGAGGGTGAGGGTGAGGGTGAGGGTGAGAGAGAGGGTGAGGGTGAGAGTGGTGAGAGTGTGGGTGAGGGTGAGGGTGAGGGTGAGAGTGAGGGTGAGGGTGAGGGTGAGAGTGAGGGTGAGGGTGGTGAGAGTGAGAATGAGAGTGAGAGTGAGAGTGAGGGTGAGGGTGAGGGTGAGAGGGTGAGGGTGAGGGTGAGGGTGAGAGTGAGGGTGAGGGTGAGGGTGAGGGAGTGAGGGTGAGGGTGGTGAGAGTGAGAATGAGAATGAGAGTGAGGGTGAGGGTGAGGGTGAGAGGGTGAGGGTGGTGAGAGTGAGGGTGAGAGTGAGGGTGAGGGTGAGGGTGAGGGAGTGAGGGTGAGGGTGGTGAGAGTGAGAGTGAGAGTGAGAGGGTGAGGGTGAGAGTGAGGGTGAGGGTGAGAGCGAGAGAGTGAGGGTGAAGGTGGTGAGAGTGAGAGTGAGAGTGAGGGTGAGAGTGAGGGTGAGGGTGAGAGTGAGGGTGAGAGGGTGAGGGTGGTGAGAGTGAGGGTGAGGGTGAGAGTGAGGGTGAGGGTGAGGGTGGTGAGAGTGAGAATGAGAGTGAGAGTGAGGGTGAGGGTGAGGGTGAGAGGGTGAGGGTGGTGAGAGTGAGGGTGAGGGTGAGGGTGAGAGTGAGGGTGAGGGTGAGGGTGAGGGAGTGAGGGTGAGGGTGGTGAGAGTGAGAGTGAGAGTGAGAGGTTGAGGGTGAGAGTGAGGGTGAGGGTGAGAGCGAGAGAGTGAGGGTGAGTGTGAGAGCGAGAGAGTGAGGGTGAGGGTTTTGAGAGTGAGAGTGAGAGTGAGGGTGAGAGTGAGGGTGAGGGTGAGGGTGAGAGAGTGAGGGTGAGGGTATTGAGAGTGAGAGTGAGGGTGAGAGTGAGGGTGAGGGTGAGAGAATGAGGGTGAGGGTAGTGAGAGTGAGAGTGAGGGTGAGAGTGAGGGTGAGAGTGATGGTGAGGGTGAGAGAGTGAGGGTGAGGGTGGTGAGAGTGAGAGGGTGAGAGTGAGGGTGAGGTTGAGAATGAGGGTGAAGGTGAGGTTGAGAGTGAGGGTGAGAGTGAGAGCGAGAGGGTGAGAGTGAGGGTGAGGTTGAGAGTGAGGGTGAAGGTGAGGGTGAGGGTGAGAGTGAGTGTGAGAGGGTGAGGGTGAGAGTGAGGGTGAGAGTGAGAGCGAGAATGAGGTTGAGAGTGAGGGTGAGGTTGAGGGTGAGGGTGAGGTTGAGAGTGAGGGTGAGGGTGAGGTTGAGAGTGAGGGTGAGGGTGAGGGTGAGAGTGAGGGTGAGGTTGAGGGTGAGGGTGAGGGTGAGGTTGAGAGTGAGGGTGAGGGTGAGGTTGAGAGTGAGGGTGAGGGTGAGAGTGAGGGTGAGAGTGTGAGTGCCCCGCTCTCCCTCGCCCTTGCCCTCCCTCGAGTGTGTGTGTGTGTGTGTGTGTGTGGTGGTTCACTGGGCTGCACCATGTGATCCCTCTCTCTCCCCCCCCTGTCTCCTACCTCTCATTGTGCAGCTGAGTTCAAAGTTCTGCAGGAACCTGGCGCTGAGGCCACAGGCCTGGAGTTTGAGTGTGCTCAGTACAGGGCAGGATCTGATCAGGGAGGCGATGATCTGTGAGCTGCCGTCACCCAAAGGATTGAGGCTGAGGTTTAACTCCTCCAAACCCTGAAACACAAGAACCATCGAGTCATTCATAAGCTCGTAAAATACAGCAGAATGAGGCCATTGGGCCCATTGAGTTCTCTCCATCATTCGATCATGGCTGATACGCCCCTCATCCCCATAACCCTTCAACACATGGCCAATTAAAAATCTGTCAAACTCCTCTTTAAATTTACTCTCAGCCTCCACCGCACTTTGGGGACAGTGAATTCCACAGATTCACAACCCTTTGGAGAAGTAGTTTCTCCTCAACTCTGTTTTGAATTTGCTGCCCCTTATCCGAAGACTAGAATGTCCCACTGGAGGAACCATCCACTCCACATCCACTTTATCCAGACCTTCTATCATCTTGTAGACCTCAATTTGATCTCCCCTCATTCTTCTAAATTCCAGAGAGTATCGGCCTAAACTGTTCAATCTCTCTTCATACGACAAACCCCTCATCTCTGGAATCACTCCACAGAAATTATCCAGGAGGTTTCTCCGCTTGTCAGGTACCCCGCTGAAAGCAGTTTGTCCAGGAAAGGGGGTGTATCTGGCCAAGATTTACAACCAAAGTTCCGTCCTTCCTCCCACTGCTGTAAAACTCAACACAGAATCTTCAAACTATACGACAAGTCTATAACCTTCCAGTTCAGGTGTGAGCAGCATCGACAAGTTAACTCCAAACAGGCAGTGTGTACAGTCACCGGAAAGGGGGGTTCCCTGGAGCAGTGTGTACACTCACCGGAGAGGGGGGTTCCCTGGAGCAGTGTGTACACTCACCGGAAAGGGGGGTTCCCTGGAGGCGGCACAGGCAGTGTGTACACTCACCGGAAAGGGGGGTTCCCTGGAGCAGTGTGTACACTCACCGGAAAGGGGGGTTCCCTGGAGCAGTGTGTACACTCACCGGAAAGGGGGGTTCCCTGGAACAATGTGTACACTCACCGGAAAGGGGGGTTCCCTGGAGCAGTGTGTATACTCACCGGAAAGGGGGGTTCCCTGGAGGCGGCACAGGCAGTGTGTATACTCACCGGAAAGGGGGGTTCCCTGGAGGCGGCACAGGCAGTGTGTACACTCACCGGAAAGGGGGGTTCCCTGGAGGCGGCACAGACAGGTCGTAGGTACACTCACCGGAAAGGGGGGTTCCCTGGAGCAGTGTGTACACTCACCGGAAAGGGGGGTTCCCTGGAGCAGTGTGTACACTCACCGGAAAGGGGGGTTCCCTGGAGCAGTGTGTACACTCACCGGAAAGGGGGGTTCCCTGGAGCAGTGTGTACACTCACCGGAAAGGGGGGTTCCCTGGAGCAGTGTGTACACTCACCGGAAAGGGGGATTCCCTGGAGCAGTGTGTACACTCACCGGAAAGGGGGGTTCCCTGGAGCAGTGTGTACACTCACCGGAAAGGGGGGTTCCCCGGAGGCGGCACAGGCAGTGTGTACACTCACCGGAAAGGGGGGTTCCCTGGAGCAGTGTGTACACTCACCGGAAAGGGGGGTTCCCTGGAGCAGTGTGTACACTCACCGGAAAGGGGGGTTCCCTGGAGCAGTGTGTACACTCACCGGAAAGGGGGGTTCCCTGGAGCAGTGTGTACACTCACCGGAGAGGGGGGTTCCCTGGAGCAGTGTGTACACTCACCGGAGAGGGGGGTTCCCTGGAGCAGTGTGTACACTCACCGGAAAGGGGGGTTCCCTGGAGCAGTGTGTACACTCACCGGAAAGGGGGGTTCCCTGGAGCAGTGTGTACACTCACCGGAAAGGGGGATGCCCTGGAGCAGTGTGTACACTCACCGGAAAGGGGGGTTCCCTGGAGGCGGCACAGGCAGTGTGTACACTCACCGGAAAGGGGGGTTCCCTGGAGGCGGCACAGGCAGTGTGTACACTCACCGGAAAGGGGGGTTCCCTGGAGGCGGCACAGGCAGTGTGTACACTCACCGGAAAGGGGGGTTCCCTGGAGGCGGCACAGGCAGTGTGTACACTCACCGGAAAGGGGGGTTCCCTGGAGCAGTGTGTACACTCACTGGAAAGGGGGGTTCCCTGGAGCAGTGTGTACACTCACCGGAAAGGGGGGTTCCCTGGAGCAGTGTGTACACTCACCGGAAAGGGGGGTTCCCTGGAGCAGTGTGTACACTCACCGGAAAGGGGGGTTCCCTGGAGCAGTGTGTACACTCACCGGAAAGGGGGGTTCCCTGGAGCAGTGTGTACACTCACCGGAGAGGGGGGTTCCCTGGAGCAGTGTGTACACTCACCGGAGAGGGGGGTTCCCTGGAGCAGTGTGTACACTCACCGGAAAGGGGGGTTCCCTGGAGCAGTGTGTACACTCACCGGAAAGGGGGGTTCCCTGGAGCAGTGTGTACACTCACCGGAAAGGGGGGTTCCCTGGAGCAGTGTGTACACTCACCGGAAAGGGGGATTCCCTGGAGCAGTGTGTACACTCACCGGAAAGGGGGGTTCCCTGGAGGCGGCACAGGCAGTGTGTACACTCACCGGAAAGGGGGGTTCCCTGGAGGCGGCACAGGCAGTGTGTACACTCACCGGAAAGGGGGGTTCCCTGGAGCAGTGTGTACACTCACTGGAAAGGGGGGTTCCCTGGAGCAGTGTGTACACTCACCGGAAAGGGGGGTTCCCTGGAGCAGTGTGTACACTCACCGGAAAGGGGGGTTCCCTGGAGCAGTGTGTACACTCACCGGAAAGGGGGGTTCCCTGGAGCAGTGTGTACACTCACCGGAAAGGGGGATTCCCTGGAGCAGTGTGTACACTCACCGGAAAGGGGGGTTCCCTGGAGCAGTGTGTACACTCACCGGAAAGGGGGGTTCCCCGGAGGCGGCACAGGCAGTGTGTACACTCACCGGAAAGGGGGGTTCCCTGGAGCAGTGTGTACACTCACCGGAAAGGGGGGTTCCCTGGAGCAGTGTGTACACTCACCGGAAAGGGGGGTTCCCTGGAGCAGTGTGTACACTCACCGGAAAGGGGGGTTCCCTGGAGCAGTGTGTACACTCACCGGAGAGGGGGGTTCCCTGGAGCAGTGTGTACACTCACCGGAGAGGGGGGTTCCCTGGAGCAGTGTGTACACTCACCGGAAAGGGGGGGTTCCCTGGAGCAGTGTGTACACTCACCGGAAAGGGGGGTTCCCTGGAGCAGTGTGTACACTCACCGGAAAGGGGGGTTCCCTGGAGCAGTGTGTACACTCACCGGAAAGGGGGATTCCCTGGAGCAGTGTGTACACTCACCGGAAAGGGGGGTTCCCTGGAGGCGGCACAGGCAGTGTGTACACTCACCGGAAAGGGGGGTTCCCTGGAGGCGGCACAGGCAGTGTGTACACTCACCGGAAAGGGGGGTTCCCTGGAGGCGGCACAGGCAGTGTGTACACTCACCGGAAAGGGGGGTTCCCTGGAGCAGTGTGTACACTCACCGGAAAGGGGGGTTCCCTGGAGCAGTGTGTACACTCACCGGAAAGGGGGGGTTCCCTGGAGCAGTGTGTACACTCACCGGAAAGGGGGGTTCCCTGGAGCAGTGTGTACACTCACCGGAAAGGGGGATTCCCTGGAGCAGTGTGTACACTCACCGGAAAGGGGGGTTCCCTGGAGCAGTGTGTACACTCACCGGAAAGGGGGGTTCCCCGGAGGCGGCACAGGCAGTGTGTACACTCACCGGAAAGGGGGGTTCCCTGGAGCAGTGTGTACACTCACCGGAAAGGGGGGTTCCCTGGAGCAGTGTGTACACTCACCGGAAAGGGGGGTTCCCTGGAGCAGTGTGTACACTCACCGGAAAGGGGGGTTCCCTGGAGCAGTGTGTACACTCACCGGAAAGGGGGGTTCCCTGGAGCAGTGTGTACACTCACCGGAAAGGGGGGTTCCCTGGAACAGTGTGTACACTCACCGGAAAGGGGGGTTCCCTGGAGCAGTGTGTACACGCACCGGAAAGGGGGGTTCCCTGGAACAGTGTGTACACTCACCGGAAAGGGGGGTTGCCTGGAGGCGGCACAGGCAGTGTGTACACTCACCGGAAAGGGGGGTTCCCTGGAACAGTGTGTACACTCACCGGAAAGGGGGGTTCCCTGGAGGCGGCACAGGCAGTGTGTACACTCACCGGAAAGGGGGGTTCCCTGGAGGCGGCACAGGCCTCACTGAGTTTCTTTAGGCCTTCGTGTGTGATCTGATTGGATGAGAGGTCGATCAGGGTCAGCTTGGGCATGGTCACCAGGCTGGCCAGGAGCTCCTCCATGGCACCATCACCAAGCCGGTTGGCAGCGAGGCAGAGCTGCCGTGTGCTGGTCTGCAGTTTGAGGGCCCGCAGGATGGGGGTGAGCTGCTGCTTGTTCAAGGACAGGTTGGATAAGTCGATTGAGGAACCATCTTCCTGCAGCTGGAGGATCTTTGACATGGAGGGATCTTCAGCTAGAGACAACCAAACACAGGTTAGTGCACCAATCTGTACCATCTTTATACCACACTCGTTACAGGGTGCGGGTCTCACTGGCTAGGCCAGCATTTGTTACCCATCCCTAATTGCCCCTTCAGAAGGTGCTGGGGAGCTGCCTTCACTGCCCATCCCTCATTGCCCCCTCAGAAGGTGCTGGGGAGCTGCCTTCACTGCCCATTCCTAATTGCCCCTTCAGAAGGTGCTGGAGAGCTGCCTTCACTGCCCATCCCTAATTGCCCCTTCAGAAGGTGCTGGGGAGCTGCCTTCACTGCCCATCCCTAATTGCCCCTTCAGAAGGTGCTGCTGATCTGCCTTCACTGCCCATCCCTAATTGCCCCTTCAGAAGGTGCTGGCGAGCTGCCTTCACTGCCCATCCCTAATTGCCCCTTCAGAAGGTGCTGGGGAGCTGCCTTCACTGCCCATCCCTAATTGCCCCTTGAGAAGTTGCTGGGGAGCTGCCTTCACCGCCCATCCCTAATTGCCCCTTGAGAAGGTGCTGGGGAGCTGCCTTCACTGCCCATCCCTAATTGCCCCCTCAGAAGGTGCTGGGGAGCTGCCTTCACTGCCCATCCCTAATTGCCCCTTCAGAAGGTGCTGGGGAGCTGCCTTCACTGCCCATCCCTAATTGCCCCTTCAGAAGGTGCTGCTGAGCTGCCTTCACTGCCCATCCCTAATTGCCCCTTCAGAAGGTGCTGCTGAGCTGCCTTCACTGCCCATCCCTAATTGCCCCTTCAGAAGGTGCTGGGGAGCTGCCTTCACTGCCCATCCCTAATTGCCCCTTGAGAAGTTGCTGGGGAGCTGCCTTCACTACCCATCCCTAATTGCCCCTTCAGAAGGTGCTGGGGAGCTGCCTTCACTGCCCATCCCTAATTGCCCCTTCAGAAGGTGCTGGGGAGCTGCCTTCACCGCCCATCCCTAATTGCCCCTTCAGAAGGTGCTGGGGAGCTGCCTTCACCGCCCATCCCTAATTGCCCCTTCAGAAGGTGCTGGGGAGCTGCCTTCACTGCCCATCCCTAATTGCCCCTTCAGAAGGTGCTGGGGAGCTGCCTTCACTGCCCATCCCTAATTGCCCCTTCAGAAGGTGCTGGGGAGCTGCCTTCTTGAGCTGCTGCAGTCCCTGAGGTGTAGGTACACCCACAGTGCTGTTAGGGAGGGAGTTCCAGGATTCTGACCCAGTGACAGTGAAGGAACGGCCGATATATTTCCAAATCAGGATAGTGAGTGACTCGGAGGGGAATCTCCAGGTGGGGGGTGTTCCCAGGTATCTGCTGCTCCTGTCCTTCTAGATGGAAGTGGTGGTGGGTTTGGAAGGTGCTGCCTAAGGAGCCTTGGTGAGTTGCTGCAGTGCATCTTGTAGATTGCAGGCTGTCAGACTGTGCGCTCCTGTGGGTGATATATCATTATTTTCTCCGCAGTTTGAGTAAAGCTCCTTACCCAGTGCCAGGCTGTCACAGGCCCTCTTGTATCTGACAGCGATGGGAGGCAGATCCCAGGACAGTACCTCGGCCACGATCTGAAAAACAGCCCAGAAATCCCTCAATACTTTCAGCTCTTCCTGACGGACATTACCGAGCATGTCCCTGCGTCACGGACTGTTCACTGAGATGTCTCACAACTCCAGGTTCAGGTCCAACCCTGTTGGATTCTAACCCGGCATTGAGAGACTTCTTACCGTCTTCACCCCAGTCCAACGCCGGCATCTCCTCATGTTCCTCAGGAACACAATCTCCCACTTCATTGACACAATCTTCTCCAATATTCACTCATCCCATTCCTTGGGTGGATACAAAACTCCCCACTGACCAGTGGAGGAGGAGCAGGGGAGTTATCCACAGTGTCCTGGGAACAATACCTCTCAATTACCCAACACCAATAAAAAAAAAGTCTGCTCATTCTCACATTTGTAGAACCCTACAAATGTGGCACGGTAGCACAGTGGGTTAGCACTGCTGCTTCACAGCTCCAGGGTCCTGGGTTCGATTCCCGGCTCGGGTCACTGCCTGTGTGGAGTTTGCACATTCTCCTCGTGTCTGCGTGGGTTTTCTCCGGGTGCTCCGGTTTCCTCCCACAGTCCAAAGATGTGCGGGTTAGGTTAATTGGCTATGCTAAAATTACCCCCTTAGTGTCCTGGGATGTGTAGGTTAGAGGGATTAGCAGGTAAATGTGTAGGGATATGGGGATAGGTTCTGGGTGGGATTGTGTTCGGTGCAGACTCGATGGGCCGAAGGGCCTGTTTCTGCACTGTAGGGTTCTATGTTCTACAGTGCAGAAGGAGGCCATTCGGCCCATCGAGTCTGCACCGACCACAATCCCACCCAGACCCTATCCCCGTAACCCCATGCATTTACCCCAGCTAGTTCTCCTGCCGGTAAGGGGCAATTTTAGCACGGCCAATCCACCCTAACCCGCACATCTTTGGAGCGTGGGAGGAAACCCACGCAGGCACGGGGAGAACGTGCAGACTCCCACGCAGGCAGTGACCCCGAGCCGGGAATCGAACCCGGGACCCTGGCGCTGTGAGGCGGCAGTGCTAACCCACCCTCTTTCCCCCCTTCCCGGTTTGACTCAGTCTGGTGAGTATTTGTGAACGAGAGACAGTGAGAATTTACCTCTTCGTTGTCGTGGAGAAGGTGGATGACGGGGTCATGGGGAGAGAGTAAGGCGCCGTCGGCGCTCAGAGTGAGCTGGGGTCTCACTCCGCACTCTCCGCTGTACCTGGCCTCTGCTTGCTTTGCTAGCCAGGAGATGGTGTACGAGCCTGAGTCACTGAAATTCAAACAGAGCACTTGTGAGCGGCCTCTCTCCCTGACTCTCACACACCAAGCAGCAGGGGGGGTCTGGATCCCCCACTCCCTCTCCCACTCCTCCCCGGCCTACCTGGAGGGGACAGCGATGAGGAAGAGCTTATCTTTCACTTGCACCTTGACTCGGAACGGCGTTGGGGGGGATGACGGTGGCGGGCTGGATTGTACGCTGGGCTGTGAACACAAAAGGAGAAGGAGGCAGAGAGTCATTGACAACACAGGAGGCCGTTCGGCCCATCCGGTGCACGTCGGTTCCCCGAGAGACACGGAGGGGGCCAGATTACAGAGCAATTTAAAGAGCAGGATGAGGGAACTTTCAAATAAAGACCCAAAGACCTCTCCCTGACACCAGAAGGGATGAGAGTGGAATGGGCAGTTTTGTAGGTGAACGGACAGCCGGGACCTGGGGGCAGCCTTCCTACCTGTGCTCTGGAAGGACCCGATCTTTGGGGGCAAGTCGGGGTCTCTCTCATCCAGCTCCGGGGAGTTTGAAAGCTGGCACGTCTTGCATCGGACTGTGTCGAAACGTCTGCCGTCCTGTATCCAAGGAGGTTGCCTCCGGTCTCTGCAGGGCCTGGCCTATTGCCCTGTGCCCCTGCCCCCACCGCAGAGGGCACACCGTGACCCACTCCACTCAAAGCTTCTTTACTTTGGCTACGGTCAACTTCCAGCCAATCGTCCTCCGAGCTGTCACCATCTGGCCAATCGCTCACCTTCGATGGCAGGGGTGTGACCCGGGGCAGAGAGCCAATGGCAGACCAGTCTGCCTGATCCTCAAACGATAGTGTTGTACTCGCTGATGATTGGCTAGAATTGGGGGAAGACTGGTTCATATTCCCTGAAGACTTTTTTGCACTCATCGGGGATTGGCTGGGTTGAGATGAAGATGTTTTTGTACTCGTTGCTGATTGGCTGGGTTTAGATGAAGATGTTTTTGTCCTCGTTGCTGATTGGCTGGGTTTAGATGAAGATGTTTTTGTCTTCGTTGCTGATTGGCTGGGTTTAGATGAAGATGTTTTTGCACTCGTTGCTGATTGGCTGGGTTGAGATGAAGATGTTTTTGTCCTCGTTGCTGATTGGCTGGGTTTAGATGAAGATGTTTTTGTCCTCGTTGCTGATTGGCTGGGTTTAGATGAAGATGATTTTGTCCTCGTTGCTGATTGGCTGGGTTTAGATGAAGATGTTTTTGCACTCGTTGCTGATTGGCTGGGTTTAGATGAAGATGTTTTTGCACTCGTTGCTGATTGGCTGGGTTTAGATGAAGATGTTTTTGTCCTCGTTGTTGATTGGCTGGGTTTAGATGAAGATGTTTTTGTACTCGTTGCTGATTGGCTGGGTTTAGATGAAGATGTTTTTGTACTCGTTGCTGATTGGCTGGGTTTAGATGAAGATGTTTTTGTACTCATCGAGGATTGGCTGGGTTTAGATGAAGATGTTTTTGTACTCGTTGCTGATTGGCTGGGTTTAGATGAAGATGTTTTTGTCCTCGTTGCTGATTGGCTGGGTTTAGATGAAGATGTTTTTGTCCTCGTTGCTGATTGGCTGGGTTTGGAAGTTGTTGTTGCAGTGTGGCCTGTCGGCCCCTCTCTCCGCCCAACAGAGATGGAGGGAAGTTTGGAAGATTGGCTCCCGCTTGGCACTTTTGAGTCCGTTGGGTCAGCTGGTGAACTCTGACCCCGCACAAACTGCTTCTTAAAGGAAGGGGATAAGAAATCGTCATCTTCCTCAGAAGACCATCTGCTCCCGGTCGTCGACGAGATGGGCCTGGGGATTGCAGGCTTGGGCGGGGGTGCGGACTGCCTCCTCTCTGACCGCGTTAACCTCCCCCGTCGCTGCCCCTTCAGGCGGGAAGGACCACGGTCAGCGCTCTGCCAATGACCAGGGGTAAAAGTGCTGTCAGGGGAGTCCAGGGAGGAGGACAGCGGAGAGCACTCACTGCTGTAGGGGTCACCGCGTAGGTGCTGGGTCAGAGGGTTCACATCCCGCCCTGGAACACAACAAACAAATTCACCCAAAGAGAAGGAGTAAATACACAGCCATAGGACAGGAACATCCGTGAAATGATCAGAGGGATTGGGAGGGTTAGAACCAGTCACATTTTGACATCCACAGTCTGAGACTGTCAAACTGCTGGATTGTTGTAAAAACCCATCTTTAGGGAAGGAAATCTGCCCTCCTCACCCGGTCTGGCCTACACGTGGATCCAGAGCAATGTGGTTGACTCTGAACTGCCCTGCAAAAACGGGTTAGCGAACCCCCTCTTCTGTTTTAGGGTGCCATGCCCCAACAGGGCACTGTTGCCCACTGGATTGGTCCGTGATTACATAAGAACATAAGAAATAGGAGCAGGAGTAGGCCATCTGGCCCTTCGAGCCTGCCCCGCCATTCAATAAGATCATGGCTGATCTGTCGTGACTCAGCTCCACCTTCCCGCCCTCTCCCCATAACCCTTAATCCCTTCTCTTATCAAAAACCCATCAACCCGTTTCTTAAAAACATTTAGCGAGGCAGCCTCCACCACTTCAACGGGCAGAGAATTCCAGAGATTCACCACCCTTTGAGTGAAGAAGTTCCTCCTCAACTCTGTTCTAAACCGCCTCCCCCCTTTATCTTGAGGCTGTGCCCCCTAGTCCTACTGTCTTTTTTGAGCGGGAAGAGTCTCTCCACCTCTATCCTATCCATCCCATTCATCATCTTATACGTCTCAATGAGATCTCCCCTCATTCTTCTAAACTCTAATGAGTACAAGCCTAGTTTATTCAGCCTCTCCTCATAGCTCAACCCCCTCAACTCCGGTATCAGCCTAGTAAACCTCCTCTGCACTCCCTCCAAGGCCAAAATATCCTTGCGCAGGTGCGGCGCCCAAAACTGCACACAGTACTCCAGCTGCGGCCTCACCAATGCCCTATACAGCTGCAGCAAGACCTCCCTACTTTTATATTCAATCCCCCTCGCTATGAAGGCCAGCATCCCATTCGCCTTCCTGACCCAGTGGTTTTCCCCCTGCTCCCTGCAGTGTGCCCGACCAGGAAACCCTTCCCACAGACCGCCGGGTCCATCAGCAGGATTTACAGACCGATACCCCCTGTTTGCGAGCACCACCCTCCATCACCGTCAGGAACCCAGAGGGTGCCTGGGCCCTGGGGTGGGGACTTTGCCCACAGCCCCCTTTACCCCGCCCCGTGCCAATGTGCACAAGCCTCGAGAAGGCAGCTCACTGCCCAGGGGGCAATTAGGGAGGGGCAGATGATGTTAGTGTTTCCAGCGATGGGCACACCAGTGGAAGGTTATCTGGACAGTTAACACGTCGCTCCGAGTGGGATCTTGCCGTGCACAGGGAAGTGGCTGCAGTGTTCCCCAATTTTGATCTGTGGTCACAATTCTGAAAGACCTCAGAGGTTGTAAGGAGCTGGGGAAGGTGTGGATGAAGAGGTCCGAGACAGACTAACCTGCGTGTGTTTGAGTTGCTGAGCCACTGTGAGCGGATGCTCGCTCCAGGATGCTGAGTATAGCTGCACATTTCTCACTGGTCTCTGGGCTGGGTTCCAGTTTTAAAACTCGCTTCCACCTACGGAGACAGTCCACAGGCAACTGACCCTGTGTGGAAAAGAGTTCAAAATAAAAGCCCATTCCTGAAAATCAAATCATTCCTATTGAGACAGTGAGCTCCACACTGTATAATACCCCCACCAAACACTCCCAGGATAGATTAACCAAATAAATAACTCATTAACCCGATAACCAATCAAATAACCAGCTAACCAATTCATCAGAAAACCAACTAACCAATTCACTAAATAATCAACCAAATTGCTGTAGACAGAGGGGAACCAGTGGATGTGGTGTTTTTAGATTTCCAGAAGGCATTTGATAAGGTGCCTCATAAAAGGTTGCTGCAGAAGGTCAGGGGATATGGAGTTGGGGGTAGGGTGTTAGCGTGGATAGAGGATTGGTTGTCTAATAGGAGGCAGAGAGTTGGTATCAACGGGTGCTATTCTGATTGGCGATTGGTGACTAGTGGGGTGCCCCAGGGGTCGGTGCTGGGGCCTCAGCTATTTACCATTTATATAGATGATCTGGAGGAGGGAACCGAGTGCAGGGTGTCGAAATTTGCTGATGACACGAAGATGAGTGGAAAAGCAAATTGTGCGGAGGGTGTGGAGAGTCTGCAGAGGGATCTGGATAGGCTGGGCGAGTGGACGAGGACCTGGCAGATGGAGTATAATGTTAGCAAGTGTGAGGTTATCCACTTTGGCAGGAATAATAGTAGGAGGGATTATTATTTAAAGGGTGAAAAACTGCAGCAGGCGACGGTGCAGAGGGACCTCGGGGTCCTTGTGCATGAGTCGCAAAAACCCAGCTTGCAGGTGCAGCAGGTGGTCAGGAAGGCGAATGGGATGCTGGCCTTCATAGCGAGGGGGATTGAATATAAAAGTAGGGAGGCCTTGCTGCAGCTGTATAGGGCATTGGTGAGGCTGCAGCTGGAGTACTGTGTGCAGTTTTGGGCGCCGCACCTGCGCAAGGATATTTTGGCCTTGGAGGGAGTGCAGAGGAGGTTCACTAGGCTGATACCGGAGATGAGAGGGTTGGACTATGAAAAGAGACTAAATAGACTGGGTCTGTACTCGTTGGAGTTTAGAAGAATGAGGGGAGATCTCTTTGAGACGTATAAGATGATGAATGGGATGGATAGGATAGAGGTGGAGAGACTGTTCCCGCTCAAAAAAGACAGTAGGACTAGGGGGCACAGCCTCAAGATAAAGGGGGGGCGGTTTAGAACAGAGTTGAGGAGGAACTTCTTCACTCAAAGGGTGGTGAATCTCTGGAATTCTCTGCCCGTTGAAGTGGTGGAGGCTGCCTTGCTAAATATTTTTAAGACGCGGGTTGATGGGTTTTTGATAAGAGAGGGGATTAAGGGTTATGGGGAGAGGGCGGGAAGGTGGAACTGAGTCACGACAGATCAGCCATGATCTTATTGAATGGCGGGGCAGGCTCGAAGGGCCAGATGGCCTACTCCTGCTCCTATTTCTTATGTTCTTAATCAACCAAATAACAAATTAACCTTTTAACCAAATAGCCAACTAACCAATGAACCAACTAACTAGTTAACCAATTATTACGAGTCTCCCCTCCTGTAACAGGGCGAGACCACATTCTGAAGATGAAAACATTAACAAGCAACAAACAGCAGAATTCCTGTTCTCTCCCTCTGAATTTCCCAACACTCACTCTGTCTCCCTCCGTGCCTCGCTCCCTCTGTGCCTCGCTCCCTCCGTGTCTCCCTCCCTCCGTGTCTCCCTCCCTCCCTCCGTGTCTCCCTCCGTGCCTCTCTCCCTCCGTGTCTCCCTCCCTCCGTGCCTCGCTCCCTCTGTGTCTCCCTCCCTCCCTCCGTGTCTCCCTCCGTGCCTCGCTCCCTCTGTGCCTCGCTCCCTCTGTGTTTCCCTCCCTCCGTGTCTCCCTCCCTCCCTCCGTGTCTCCCTCCCTCCCTCCGTGTCTCCCTCCTTCCGTGTCTCCCTCCCTCCCTCCGTGTCTCCCTCCGTGCCTCTCTCCCTCCGTGTCTCCCTCCCTCCGTGTCTCATTCCCTCCCTCCGTGTCTCCCTCCGTGCCTCTCTCCCTCCGTGTCTCCCTCCCTCTGTGTCTCATTCCCTCCCTCCGTGCCTCGCTCCCTCTGTGTCTCCCTCCCTCTGTGTTTCCCTCCCTCCCTCCATGTCTCCCTCCCTCCGTGTCTCCCTCCGTGCCTCGCTCCCTCCGTGCCTCTCTCCCTCCGAGTCTCCCTCCCTCTGTGTCTCATTCCCTCCCTCCGTGTCTCCCTCCCTCTGTGTCTGACTCCCTCTGAGTCTCCCTCCGTCTGTGTCTCATTCCCTCCCTCCGTGTCTCCCTCCCTCTGTGTCTGACTCCCTCCGAGTCTCCCTCCCTCTGTGTCTCATTCCCTCCCTCTGTGTCTCCCTCCCTCTGTGTCTCCCTCCCTCCGTGTCTCCCTCCCTCCGTGTCTCCCTCCGTGCCTCGCTCCCTCCGTGCCTCTCTCCCTCTGAGTCTCCCTCCCTCTGTGTCTCATTCCCTCCCTCCGTGTCTCCCTCCCTCCGTGTCTGACTCCCTCCGAGTCTCCCTCCCTCTGTGTCTCATTCCCTCCCTCCGAGTCTCCCTCCCTCTGTGTCTCATTCCCTCCCTCCGAGTCTCCCTCCCTCCGTGTCTCCCTCCCTCCGTGTCTTGCTCCCTCCGAGTCTCCGTCCCTCTGTGTCTCATTCCCTCCCTGCGTGTCTCCGTCCCTCCGTGCCTCGCTCCCTCCATATCTCACTCACGAGGAAGTCTCTCCCACTCACCTCACTATCTCGGACAGTCAGACACGCTCCTCTGTCAATCAGCAGCTTTGCGATATCCAGCCATCCATTGGTGAGAGCATCGTGGAGCGGTGAGACTCCGCCACAGCCTGTGTCTCCCGGACAGTTCACCGGGGCTCCAGAATCGAGGAGCAGGCGGACAATCTCTGAAAGGCAGAAGCAGAGTGAATAACTCCCAGCCCCGCTCCGATCCCGGACGGTATAATCCACACACAGCGACAATACTGCACTGTCCATTCAGCCTGTGCTAGCTAACAGCAGTCAGGACGAGGGACAGCTCTCACACGCTCTGTTACTGAACCCCTATCTCCGCCATCAGCACCCCCCAATCCAACCCACTCTTAACCCCCCCCCCCCTCCTCATTCCCCCTGCCCCCCAGGCTGGGTGTTAAACATGGGTCCCTGGTGCTGTGAGGCAGCAGTGCGAACCCACTGTGTCACTGGGAATCGAACCCAGGTCCCTGGCGCTGTGAGACAGCAGTGCTAACCCACTGTGCCACTGGGAATCGAACCCAGGTCCCTGGCGCTGTGAGGCAGCAGTGCTAACCCACTGTGTCACTGGGAATCGAACCCAGGTCCCTGGCGCTGTGAGGCAGCAGTGCGAACCCACTGTGTCACTGGGAATCGAACCCAGGTCCCTGGCGCTGTGAGGCAGCAGTGCTAACCCACTGTGCCACTGGGAATCGGACCCGGGTCCCTGGCGCTGTGAGACAGCAGTGCTAACCCACTGTGTCACTGGGAATCGAACCCGGGTCCCTGGCGCTGTGAGACAGCAGTGCGAACCCACTGTGCCACTGGGAATCGGACCCGGGTCCCTGGCGCTGGGAGGCAGCAGTGCTAACCCACTGTGCTACTGGGAATCGAACCCAGGTCCCTGGCGCTGTGAGGCAGCAGTGCTAACCCACTGTGTCACTGGGAATCGAACCCAGGTCCCTGGCACTGTGAGGCAGCAGTGCTAACCCACTGTGTCACTGGGAATCGAACCCAGGTCCCTGGTGCTGTGAGGCAGCAGTGCTAACCCCACTGTGCCACTGGGAATCGAACCCAGGTCCCTGGCGCTGTGAGGCAGCAGTGCTAACCACTGTGCTATTCTCTGTTGATGATGTGGAGATGCCGGTGTTGGACTGGGGTAAACACAGTGAGAATTCTCACAACACCAGGTTAAAGTCCAACAGGTTTATTTGATAGTAAACCCACAAACATTTGGAAACGGTGTTCCTTTGTCGGGTGTGTGGAAGAACCTTCCACCGTTTCCGAGAGCTGGTGAGATTCCTTATCAAATAAACTGGTTGGACTCTAACCCGGTGTTGTGAGGCTTCTGACTATCCTCTGGTAACAGAAGAATTGCGTTTTGATTTGAATGTTTTTAAAGTTTATTAGTGTCACAGGTGGGTTTACATTAACACTGTCTCATTAATGCCAACACAACATCGAGAAGGACAGGAGCAGCAGATACCTGGGAACACCCCCCACCTGGAGATTCCCCTCCGAGTCACTCACTATCCTGATTTGGAAATATATCGGCCGTTCCTTCACTGTCACTGGGTCAGAATCCTGGAACTCCCTCCCTAACAGCACTGTGGGTGTACCTACACCTCAGGGACTGCAGCAGCTCAAGAAGGCAGCTCCCCAGCACCTTCTGAAGGGGCAATTAGGGATGGGCAGTGAAGGCAGCTCCCCAGCACCTTCTGAAGGGGCAATTAGGGATGGGAAGTGAAGGCAGCTCCCCAGCACCTTCTGAAGGGGCAATTAGGGATGGGCAGTGAAGGCAGCTCAGCATCACCTTCTGAAGGGGCAATTAGGGATGGGCAGTGAAGGCAGTTCCCCAGCACCTTCTGAAGGGGCAATTAGGGATGGGCAGTGACGGCAGCTCCCCAGCACCTTCTGAAGGGGCAATTAGGGATGGGCGGTGAAGGCAGCTCCCCAGCACCTTCTGAAGGGGCAATTAGGGATGGGCAGTGAAGGCAGCTCCCCAGCACCTTCTGAAGGGGCAATTAGGGATGGGCAGTGAAGGCAGCTCCCCAGCACCTTCTGAAGGGGCAATTAGGGATGGGCGGTGAAGGCAGCTCAGCAGCACCTTCTGAAGAGGCAATTAGGGATGGGCAGTGAAGGCAGCTCAGCAGCACCTTCTGAAGGGGCAATTAGGGATGGGCGGTGAAGGCAGCTCCCCAGCACCTTCTGAAGGGGCAATTAGGGATGGGCAGTGAAGGCAGCTCAGCAGCACCTTCTGAAGGGGCAATTAGGGATGGGCGGTGAAGGCAGCTCAGCAGCACCTTCTGAAGGGGCAATTAGGGATGGGCGGTGAAGGCAGCTCCCCAGCACCTTCTGAAGGGGCAATTAGGGATGGGCGGTGAAGGCAGCTCCCCAGCACCTTCTGAAGGGGCAATTAGGGATGGGCGGTGAAGGGTGGTCTGGTCAGTGAGAGTGTGTGAGGGAATCTCTCTGTTTGGTGACAGTGGGATTTGTTGGATGTGGATTAATTTCCTGAGGTGGCCGGAGGGGAGGGGTTTGGGGGGTGGGGGGGGGTGAGGGTGGGGGTGAGGGTGGGGGTGGGATCCGGCTGAAGATTTTACATTTTCACATCTATTGGAGCGCTGGACATGGGGCAGCCTGGTCTCCATAGCGATGGTGACTCAGTCAGTGTGTCTCATAAGAACATAAGAAATAGGAGCAGGAGGAGGCCATCTGGCCCTTCGAGCCTGCCCCGCCATTCAATAAGATCATGGCTGATCTGTCGTGACTCAGCTCCACCTTCCCGCCCTCTCCCCATAACCCTTAATCCCTTCTCTTATCAAAAACCCATCAACCCGTTTCTTAAAAATATTTAGCGAGGCAGCCTCCACCACTTCAACGGGCAGAGAATTCCAGAGATTCACCACCCTTTGAGTGAAGAAGTTCCTCCTCAACTCCGTTCTAAACCGCCCCCCCCTTTATCTTGAGGCTGTGCCCCCTAGTCCTACTGTCTTTTTTGAGCGGGAAGAGTCTCTCCACCTCTATCCTATCCATCCCATTCATCATCTTATACGTCTCAATGAGATCTCCCCTCATTCTTCTAAACTCTAACGAGTACAAGCCTAGTTTATTCAGCCTCTCCTCATAGCTCAATCCCCTCAACTCCGGTATCAGCCTAGTAAACCTCCTCTGCACTCCCTCCAGGGCCAAAATATCTTTGCGCAGGTGCAGCGCCCAAAACTGCACACAGTACTCCAGCTGCGGCCTCACCAATGCCCTATACAGCTGCAGCAAGACCTCCCTACTTTTATATTCAATCCCCCTCGCTATGAAGGCCAGCATCATAAGAACATAAGAACATAAGAAATAGGAGCAGGAGTAGGCCATCTGGCCCTTCGAGCCTGCCCCGCCATTCAATAAGATCATGGCTGATCTGTCGTGACTCAGCTCCACCTTCCCGCCCTCTCCCCATAACCCTTAATCCCCTCTCTTATCAAAAACCCATCAACCCGTTTCTTAAAAATATTTAGCGAGGCAGCCTCCACCACTTCAACGGGCAGAGAATTCCAGAGATTCACCACCCTTTGAGTGAAGAAGTTCCTCCTCAACTCTGTTCTAAACCGCCCCCCCTTTATCTTGAGGCTGTGCCCCCTAGTCCTACTGTCTTTTTTGAGCGGGAACAGTCTCTCCACCTCTATCCTATCCATCCCATTCATCATCTTATACGTCTCAATGAGATCTCCCCTCATTCTTCTAAACTCTAACGAGTACAAGCCTAGTTTATTCAGCCTCTCCTCATAGCTCAATCCCCTCAACTCCGGTATCAGCCGAGTAAACCTCCTCTGCACTCCCTCCAGGGCCAAAACATCCTTGCGCAGGTGCGGCGCCCAAAACTGCACACAGTACTCCAGCTGCGGCCTCACCAATGCCCTATACAGCTGCAGCAAGACCTCCCTACTTTTATATTCAATCCCCTTCGCTATGAAGGCCAGCATCCCATTCGCCTTCCTGACCACCTGCTGCACCTGCAAGCTGGGTTTTTGCGACTCATGCACAAGGACCCCGAGGTCTCTCTGCACCGTCACCTGCTGCAGTTTTTCGTCACGTAAGTAATAGTCCTTCCTACCATTCCTCCTACCAAAGTGGACCACCTCACACTTGCCAACATTAAATTCCATTTGCCATTTCCTGGCCCATTCGCCCAGCCTATCTAGATCCTTCTGCAGACTCTCCACACCCTCCGCACAATTTGCCGTTCCACCAACCTTGGTGTCATCAGCAAATTTCGACACCCTGCACTCGGTTCCCTCCTCCAGATCATCTATATAAATGGTAAAAAACTGAGGCCCCAGCACCGACCCCTGGGGCACCCCACTAGTCACCAACCGCCAATCCGAATAGCACCCATTGACCCCCACTCTCTGCCTCCTATTTGACAACCAATCCTCTATCCACGCTAACACCCTACCCCCAACTCCATGTCCCCTGACCTTCTGCAATAACCTCTTGTGAGGTACCTTGTCAAACGCCTTCTGAAAATCCAGAAAGACCACATCCACCGGCTCTCCTCTATCCACCGCCCTCGACACATCCTCATAGAACTCCAGTAAATTTGTCAGATACAACTTCCCTTTAATGAAACCGTGCTGCGTCTGCTCTATCAAGCAATTCCCCTCAAGATGCCTCGCTATTTCCTCCTTAATGACGGTTTCTAACATTTTACCTACCACAGACGTTAAACTAACCGGCCTATAATTCCCCGCCTTTTGCCTGGCACCCTTCTGAAACAACGGCATAACATTAGCTGTTTTCCAATCTTCCGGCACTTCCCCGGAATCCAGCAACGTCTGGAAAATAACCACCAATGCATCCACTATAACCTCCGCCATTTCTTTCAGAACCCTCGGATGCATTCCATCCGGTCCTGGGGACTTGTCCACAATCAGCCCCTCCAGTCTGTCGAGCACCACCTCTCTAGTAACAGTAATGTCATTAAGACCCTCCAGTCCTACTACCTTTCCATTGCTAACACCTGGCAAATTATTCACGTCCTCCTCCGTGAAGACAGAAACAAAAAAGTTATTCAAGACCTGAGCCATATCCCCAACCCCTAGGTCCCCTTTCTCATCCTCTAAAGGACCAACGTTCACCCTAGCCAGCCTCTTCCTTTTTATATATTTATAAAAACTCTTGCTATCCTTTTTTATATTAAGTGCTAGCCCAGCTTCATAGTTTATCCGACCCTTCTTTATCAACTTCTTTGTCAATCTTTGTTGACATTTAAAGCTTTCCCAATCCTCTTCTCGCCCACTGCTCTTCGCTACTCTAAATTCCTCCGCTTTTAATTTAACACTTTCCTTCACCTCCTTCGTTATCCACGGCTTATTACCTCTCCTCCTACGGTCCTTTTTGACCATTGGAATAAATTTCTGCTGAGCACCAAGAAAGATCTCCTTAAAGATCCTCCACTGCTCCTCAACAGACCCTCCCTCCAACGCACTCCCCCAGTCCACATTCGCCAATTCTTCTCTCATCCTACCGTACTCCCCTCTATTCAAACAAAGGACGCGTGTCCGGGAACCCACTTTCTCCTCCTCCATCTGCACCTGAGTCAAGGTGACTCCCCGATATCGAGGACACACTGTACCAGCTTTGTTGGCAATGTCCACTCTCTCGGTTATTGTCTCCGATTCTCCCACCCCTCTCACTCCGGGACCCGCTCTGCTCACAAACAAGAGAGTTCTGCTGAATCCAGAATCCCACATCCCCCACCCCCTCCCATCTGTAACGGCGATGCCGGAATGTTCCAGACACTCTGCCTGAAAGTGTTTGCCGAGTGTTACCGAGATGGCCATGGTTACAAGCTTCATGTAGAGGGGTCCAGCCAGCGTTATCACGGACAGTGAGGGGGTGTCCCTGCAGAGACAGATACACACAGAGATTAGTCTCACTCTGACTCCCCCAGCCAACCACACACCCCACCCTCTCCACATCCACAAACACCACAACATCCAGGGGTAACACTCCCTCAGCACTGACCCTCTGACAGTGCGGCACTCCCTCAGTACTGACCCTCTGACAGTGCGGCACTCCCTCAGCACTGACCCTCTGACAGTGCGGCACTCCCTCAGCACTGACCCTCTGACAGTGCGGCACTCCCTCAGCACTGACCCTCTGACAGTGCGGCACTTCCTCAGCACTGACCCTCTGACAGTGCGGCACTCCCTCAGCACTGACCCTCTGACAGTGCGGCACTCCCTCAGCACTGACCCTCTGACAGTGCGGCACTCCCTCAGCACTGACCCTCTGACAATGCGGCACTCCCTCAGCACTGACCCTCTGACAGTGCGGCACTCCCTCAGTACTGACCCTCTGACAGTGCGGCACTCCCTCAGTACTGACCCTCTGACAGTGCGGCACTCCCTCAGTACTGACCCTCTGACAGTGCGGCACTCCCTCAGCACTGACCCTCTGACAGTGCGGCACTCCCTCAGTACTGACCCTCTGACAGTGCGGCACTCCCTCAGTACTGACCCTCTGACTGTGCGGCACTCCCTCAGCACTGACCCTCTGACAGTGAGGCACTCCCTCAGTACTGACCCTCTGACAGTGCGGCACTCCCTCAGTACTGACCCTCTGACAGTGCGGCACTCCCTCAGTACTGACCCTCTGACAGTGCGGCACTCCCTCAGTACTGACCCTCTGACAGTGCGGTACTCCCTCAGTACTGACCCTCTGACAGTGCGGCACTCCCTCAGTACTGACCCTCTGACAGTGCGGCACTCCCTCAGTACTGACCCTCTGACAGTGCGGCACTCCCTCAGCACTGACCCTCTGACAGTGCGGCTCTCCCTCAGTACTGACCCTCTGACAGTGCGGCACTCCCTCAGTACTGACCCTCTGACAGTGCGGCACTCCCTCAGCACTGACCCTCTGACAGTGCGGCACTCCCTCAGTACTGGCCCTCTGACAGTGCGGCACTCCCTCAGTACTGACCCTCTGACAGTGCGGCACTCCCTCAGTACTGACCCTCTGACAGTGCGGCACTCCCTCAGTACTGACCCTCTGACAGTGCGGTACTCCCTCAGTACTGACCCTCTGACAGTGCGGCACTCCCTCAGCACTGACCCTCTGACAGTGTGGCACTCCCTCAGCACTGACCCTCTGACAGTGCGGCACTCCCTCAGTACTGACCCTCTGACAGTGCGGCACTCCCTCAGCACTGACCCTCTGACAGTGCGGCACTCCCTCAGCACTGACCCTCTGACAATGCGGCGCTCCCTCAGCACTGACCCTCTGACAGTGCGGCACTCCCTCAGCACTGACCCTCTGACAGTGCGGCACTCCCTCAGCACTGACCCTCTGACAGTGCGGCATTCCCTCAGCACTGACCCTCTGACAGTGCGGCACTCCCTCAGCACTGACCCTCTGACAGTGCGGCACTCCCTCAGCACTGACCCACTGAAAGTGCGGCGCTCCCTCAGCACTGACCCTCTGACAGTGCGGCACTCCCTCAGCACTGACGCTCTGACAGTGCGGCACTCCCTCAGCACTGACCCTCTGACAGTGCGGCACTCCCTCAGCACTGACCCTCTGACAATGCGGCGCTCCCTCAGCACTGACCCTCTGACAGTGCGGCACTCCCTCAGCACTGACCCTCTGACAGTGCGGCACTCCCTCAGCACTGACCCTCTGACAGTGCGGCACTCCCTCAGCACTGACCCTCTGACAGTGCGGCACCCCCTCAGCACTGACCTTCTGACAGTGCGGCACTCCCTCAGCATTGACCCTCTGACAGTGCGGCACTCCCTCAGCACTGACCCTCTGACAGTGCGGCACTCCCTCAGTACTGACCCTCTGACAGTGCAGCACTCCCTCAGCACTGACCCTCTGACAGTGCGGCACTCCCTCAGCACTGACCCTCTGACAATGCGGCGCTCCCTCAGCACTGACCCTCTGACAGTGCGGCACTCCCTCAGCACTGACCCTCTGACAGTGCGGCACTCCCTCAGCACTGACCCTCTGACAGTGCGGCACTCCCTCAGCACTGACCCTCTGACAGTGCGGCACTCCCTCAGCACTGACCCTCTGACAGTGCGGCACTCCCTCAGCACTGACCCACTGAAAGTGCGGCGCTCCCTCAGCACTGACCCTCTGACAGTGCGGCACTCCCTCAGCACTGACCCTCTGACAGTGCGGCACCCCCTCAGCACTGACCCTCTGACAGTGCGGCACTCCCTCAGCATTGACCCTCTGACAGTGCGGCACTCCCTCAGCACTGACCCTCTGACAGTGCGGCACTCCCTCAGTACTGACCCTCTGACAGTGCGGCACTCCCTCAGCACTGACCCCCTGGCAGTGCGGCACTCCCTCAGCACTGACCCTCTGACAGTGCGGCACTCCCTCAGCACTGACCCTCTGACAGTGCGGCACTCCCTCAGCACTGACCCTCTGACAGTGCGGCACTCCCTCAGCACTGACCCTCTGACAATGCGGCGCTCCCTCAGCACTGACCCTCTGACAGTGCGGCACTCCCTCAGCACTGACCCTCTGACAGTGCGGCACTCCCTCAGCACTGACCCTCTGACAGTGCGGCACTCCCTCAGCACTGACCCACTGACAGTGCGGCACTCCCTCAGCACTGACCCTCTGACAGTGCGGCACTCCCTCAGTACTGACCCTCTGACAGTGCGGCACTCCCTCAGCACTGACCCCCTGGCAGTGCGGCACTCCCTCAGCACTGACCCTCTGACAGTGCGGCCCTCCCTCAGCACTGACCCTCTGACAGTGCGGCACTCCCTCAGCACTGACCCTCTGACAGTGCGGCACTCCCTCAGCACTGACCCTCTGACAGTGCGACACTCCCTCAGCACTGACCCTCTGACAGTGCGGCACTCCCTCAGCACTGACCCTCTGACAGTGCGCTGTGATTTTTTTTGCTGAGTGGCAGTGTCGGAGCAGCAGTTTCCCGGGGAGTGGGTGCCGAATGTGGGGGGAGTTGGGAGCTGGAATGAGCTCTGTGAGATTGTACCTTCTCAATGAGTGAGGTGGTGAGTGCGAAGCTGCCTCGGATGCAGGCCCGGTGGAGGTCAGTCTCTCCCTTACAGTTCCGCTTCCACACCTGAGAACAGAGAGTGGAGCCCGTTAGCCAAGGGTAGTGGTCAGGGGGTAGATCATGCGGAGGTGGGGGGTGCTGGGGAGGGGTGGACCTGGCCCTGGGGCATCACTTGGGGGGGGCTGGGGGAGCGCCTGGGCTGGGTCGGTGTTGCTGCTGGACCCTTGTTGATGTGTTTCTACCCCATCCTCTTTCTGTGCCTGTTTCTGTCTCCCTGCCGTCAGGGAGTGTGAAAGCCCTCGCTGTCCGGACTCTCTGCTCACGTCCTCCCTTCTCCACCTCCTTCTCCCGAATTGACGAACCTCCGCGGCGCCCGGGAATGGAGCCCCAAAGATTCAGCGCCCAGCTGAAGAAATTCCTCCTCACCTCAGCGTTACACCCTCACCCTGCACGGCCCCGGACTGTGGGAGGGAACCGGAGCGCCCGGAGGAAAACCCACGCAGACACGGGGAGAATGTGCAGACTCCACACAGACAGTGACCCGAGCTGGGAATCGAACCCGGGTCCCTGGAGCTGTGAGGCAGCAGTGCTAACCCACTGTGTCACTGGGAATCGAACCGGGTCTCTGGAGCTGTGAGGCAGCAGTGCTAATCACTGTGCTACCGTGCCGTGCCACCGCAATCCCAACCCAGGCCTGATTCCCGAAACCTCTCATATCTACCCTGCCAATCCCGCTGATCTACACGTTCCAGGACACTGAGGGGCAATTTAGCACGGCCAATGCAACTAACCTACATATCTTTGGAGCATGGGAGGAAACCGGAGCACCCGGAGGAAACCCACGTGGACACGGGGGGAATGTGCAGACTCCGCACGGACAGTGACCCGAGCCGGGAATCGAACCCAGGTCCCTGGTGCTGTGAGGCAGCAGTGCTAACCCACTGTGCCACTGGGAATCGAACCCGGGTCCCTGGCGCTGTGAGGCAGCAGTGCTAACCCACTGTGTCACTGGGAATCGAACCCAGGTCCCTGGCGCTGTGAGGCAGCAGTGCTAACCCACTGTGTCACTGGGAATCGAACCCAGGTCCCTGGCGCTGTGAGGCAGCAGTGCTAACCCACTGTGCCACTGGGAATCGAACCCGGGTCCCTGGCGCTGTGAGGCAGCAGTGCTAACCCACTGTGCCACTGGGAATTGAACCCGGGTCCCTGGGACTGTGAGACAGCAGTGCTAACCCACTGTGCCACTGGGAATCGAACCCGGGTCCCTGGGACTGTGAGACCGCAGTGCTAACCCACTGTACCACTGGGAATCGAACCTGGGTCCCTGGCGCTGTGAGGCAGCAGTGCTAACCCACTGTGCCACTGGGAATCGAACCCGGGTCCCTGGGACTGTGAGACAGCAGTGCTAACCCACTGTGCCACTGGGAATCAAACCCGGGTCCCTGGGACTGTGAGACAGCAGTGCTAACCCACTGTGCCACTGGGAATCGAACCCAGGTGCCTGGCGCTGTGAGGCAGCAGTGCTAACCCACTGTGCCACTGGGAATCGAACACAGGTGCCTGGCGCTGTGAGGCAGCAGTGCTAACCCACTGTGCCACTGGGAATCGAACCCAGGTGCCTGGCGCTGTGAGGCAGCAGTGCTAACCCACTGTGTCACTGGGAATCGAACCCAGGTGCCTGGCGCTGTGAGACAGCAGTGCTAACCCACTGTGTCACTGGGAATCGAACCCGGGTCCCTGGTGCTGTGAGACAGCAGTGCTAACCCACTGTGCCACTGGGAATCGAACCCAGGTCCCTGGCGCTGTGAGACAGCAGTGCTAACCCACTGTGCCACTGGGAATCAAACCCAGGTCCCTGGTGCTGTGAGACAGCAGTGCTAACCCACTGTGCCACTGGGAATCGAACCCAGGTCCCTGGTGCTGTGAGGCAGCAGTGCTAACCCACTGTGTCACTGGGAATGGAACCCAGGTCCCTGGCGCTGTGAGGCAGCAGTGCTAACCCACTGTGCCACTGGGAATCGAACCCAGGTCCCTGGTGCTGTGAGACAGCAGTGCTAACCCACTGTGTCACTGGGAATCGAACCCAGGTCCCTGGTGCTGAGAGGCAGCAGTGCTAACCCACTGTGCCACTGGGAATCGAACCCAGGTCCCTGGTGCTGTGAGACAGCAGTGCTAACCCACTGTGTCACTGGGAATCGAACCCAGGTGCCTGGCGCTGTGAGACAGCAGTGCTAACCCACTGTGTCACTGGGAATCGAACCCGGGTCCCTGGCGCTGTGAGGCAGCAGTGCTAACCCACTGTGTCACCGAGCTGTTAAAACCAGCCATTAATCTCCAATAACAATCTCAGTGAACCCACTCAGGCAGTGAGACCGCGAGGATTTCAGGTTACTGCGGATTCACAGAGCGAGGCCATTCAGCCCATCATCTCTATCCTGGCTCCTTCCTACAGCAATCCGCTGATCCTCCTGCTTCTGGTATGTGTGTTTCCCTCGGGCAGTTTGGGAATGGGTAATAAATGCAGGATGAGCCAGTGACCCCCCCCCCCACATCCTGAAGCTGTTCCTATGATGGATTATGTAGCAGGATATGTGTGACTTTTTGATCGAACCTACCTTCCTGCTCAGAACATAGCTTCCACTGACGTGAGCCTCGTCTGTAAGAAATCACCATAGCAACCATCACATTATCAGAAAATAGCTTAAATAAACTTAAAGTTTATTTATTACTCACAGGTAAAGCTTACATTAACACCGCAATGAAGTTACTGAGAAAATCCCATAGTTGCTACACTCCGGCGCCTGTTCGGGTTACACCGAGGGAGAATTTAGCACGGCCAATGCACCCTAACCAGCATAGCTTTCAGACCGTGGGAGGAAACCGGAGCGCCCGGAGGAAACCCAGACAGACACGGGGAGAATGTGCAGACTCCACACAGACAGTGACCCGAGCCGGGAATCGAACCCAGGTCTCTGGAGCTGTGAGGCAGCAGTGCTAACCCACTGTGCCACTGGGAATCGAACCCGGGTCCCTGGGACTGTGAGGCAGCAGTGCTAACCCACTGTGCCACTGGGAATCGAACCCGGGTCCCTGGCGCTGTGAGACAGCAGTGTTAACCCACTGTGTCACCGGGAATGGAACCCGGGTCCCTGGCACTGTGAGGCAGCAGTGTTAACCCACTGTGTCACTGGGAATCGAACCCAGGTCCCTGGCGCTCTGAGGTAGCAGTGCTAACCCACTGTGCCACTGTGAATCGAACCCGGGTCCCTGGCGCTGTGAGGCAGCAGTGTTAACCCACTGTGCCACTGGGAATCGAACCCGGGTCCCTGGGACTGTGAGGCAGCAGTGCTAACCCACTGTGCCACTGGGAATCGAACCCAGGTCCCTGGTGCTGTGAGGCAGCAGTGCTAACCCACTGTGCCACTGGGAATCGAACCCGGGTCCCTGGTGCTGTGAGGCAGCAGTGCTAACCCACTGTGCCACTGGGAATCGAACCCAGGTCCCTGGCGCTGTGAGGCAGCAGTGCTAACCCACTGTGCCACTGGGAATCGAACCCAGGTCCCTGGTGCTGTGAGGGGCAGCAGTGCTAACCCACTGTGCCACTGGGAATCGAACCCGGGTCCCTGGCGCTGTGAGACAGCAGTGTTAACCCACTGTGTCACCGGGAATGGAACCCGGGTCCCTGGCACTGTGAGGCAGCAGTGTTAACCCACTGTGTCACTGGGAATCGAACCCAGGTCCCTGGCGCTCTGAGGTAGCAGTGCTAACCCACTGTGCCACTGTGAATCGAACCCGGGTCCCTGGCGCTGTGAGGCAGCAGTGTTAACCCACTGTGCCACTGGGAATCGAACCCGGGTCCCTGGGACTGTGAGGCAGCAGTGCTAACCCACTGTGCCACTGGGAATCGAACCCAGGTCCCTGGTGCTGTGAGGCAGCAGTGCTAACCCACTGTGCCACTGGGAATCGAACCCGGGTCCCTGGTGCTGTGAGGCAGCAGTGCTAACCCACTGTGCCACTGGGAATCGAACCCAGGTCCCTGGCGCTGTGAGGCAGCAGTGCTAACCCACTGTGCCACTGGGAATCGAACCCAGGTCCCTGGTGCTGTGAGGGGCAGCAGTGCTAACCCACTGTGCCACTGGGAATCGAACCCAGGTCCCTGGCGCTGTGAGGCAGCAGTGCTAACCCACTGTGCCACTGGGAATCGAACCCAGGTCCCTGGTGCTGTGAGGGGCAGCAGTGCTAACCCACTGTGCCACTGGGAATCGAACCCGGGTCCCTGGCGCTGTGAGGCAGCAGTGCTAACCCACTGTGTCACCGAGCTGTTAAAACCAGCCATTAATCTCCAATAACAATCTCAGTGAACCCACTCAGGCAGTGAGACCGCGAGGATTTCAGGTTACTGCGGATTCACAGAGCGAGGCCATTCAGCCCATCATCTCTGTCCTGGCTCCTTCCTACAGCAATCCGCTGATCCCACTCTCTCTCCCCATATCCCCCTGTGGCCTCTCCCTCGCCCACATCCCGGGACATCGAGGGGATTAGGATCCTCGACTCTTCCTGGGACACTCCCAGATCGGACAAACATCCCAGATTTTTCCGCTGGGCTGGGGAGGCAAATCCTGAAGATACCCAGGTTTTCCCCAGGACTGATCCCTGGGTAGTGAGTATTTGGAATTCTCGACGTTATTCCGCATGTTCAGGACAGAATCCATTTCCAGAAAGGGGCAGTCAGAGGACCAGACAGCCATGGTGCGTTTAAAAGATGGACAGGATTGAGTTGTAACGGAATATTTATCCCCGGGATCGATTTGTAATGGAATGTTTATCGATGGTTATCCCCGGGATCGGTTTGTAATGGAATGTTTATCGATGGTTATCCCCGGGATCGGTTTGTAATGGAATGATTATCAATGGTTATCCCCGGGATCGGTTTGTAATGGAATGTTTATCGATGGTTATCCACAGGATCGATTTGTAATGGAATGTTTATCGATGGTTATCCCCAGGATCGGTTTGTAATGGAATGTTTATCGATGGTTATCCCCGGGATCGGTTTGTAATGGAATGTTTATCGATGGTTATCCCCGGGATCGGTTTGTAATGCAATGTTTATCGATGGTTATCCCCAGGATCGGTTTGTAATGGAATGTTTATCGATGGTTATCACTGGGATCGATTTGTACTGGAATGTTTATCGATGGTTATCCCCAGGATCGGTTTGTAACGGAATGTTTATCGATGGTTATCCCCAGGATCGATTTGTAATGGAATGTTTATCGATGGTTATCCCCAGGATCGGTTTGTAATGGAATGTTTATCGATGGTTATCCCCGGGATCGATTTGTCATGGAATGTTTATCGATGGTTATCCCCAGGATCGGTTTGTAACGGAATGTTTATCGACGGTTATCCCCAGGATCGATTTGTAATGGAATGTTTATCGATGGTTATCCCCAGGATCGGTTTGTAATGGAATGTTTATCGATGGTTATCCCCGGGATCGGTTTGTAATGGAATGTTTATCGATGGTTATCCCCGGGATCGATTTGTAATGGAATGTTTATCGATGGTTATCCCCGGGATCGGTTTGTAATGGAATGTTTATCGATGGTTATCCCCGGGATCGGTTTGTAATGGAATGTTTATCGATGGTTATCCCCGGGATCGGTTTGTAATGGAATGTTTATCGATGGTTATCCCCGGGATCGGTTTGTAATGGAATGTTTATCGATGGTTATCCACAGGATCGGTATGTAATGGAATGTTTATCGATGGTTATCCCCAGGATCGATTTGTAATGGAATGTTTATCAATGGTTATCCCCAGGATCGGCTTGTAATGGAATGTTTATCGATGGTTATCCCCGGGATCGATTTGTAATGGAATGTTTACGATGGTTATCCCCGGGATCGGTTTGTAATGGAATGTTTATCGATGGTTATCCCCAGGATCGGTTTGTAATGGAATGTTTATCGATGGTTATCCCCAGGATCGGTTTGTAATGGAATGTTTATCGATGGTTATCCCCGGGATCGATTTGTCATGGAATGTTTATCGATGGTTATCTCCGGGATCGGTTTGTAATGGAATGTTTATCGATGGTTATCCCCGGGATCGGTTTGTAATGGAATGTTTATCGATGGTTATCCCCAGGATCGGTTTGTAATGGAATGTTTATCGATGGTTATCCCCAGGATCGGTTTGTAATGGAATGTTTATCGATGGTTATCCCCGGGATCGATTTGTAATGGAATGTTTATCGATGGTTATCCCCGGGATCGATTTGTAATGGAATGTTTATCGATGGTTATCCCCAGGATCGGTTTGTAATGGAATGTTTATCGATGGTTATCCCCAGGATCGGTTTGTAATGGAATCTTTATCGATAGTTATCCCCAGGATCGGTTTGTAATGGAATGTTTATTGATAGTTATCCCCAGGATCAATTTGTAATGGAATGTTTATCGATGGTTATCCCCAGGATCGATTTGTAATGGAATGTTTATCAGTGGCTATCCCCAGGATCGATTTGTAATAGAATGTTTATCGATGGTTATAAGAACATAAGAAATAGGAGCAGGAGTAGGCCATCTGGCTCTTCGAGCCTGCCCCACCATTCAATAAGATCATGGCTGATCTGTCGTGACTCAGTTCCACATTCCCGCCCTTTCCCCATAACCCTTAATCCCTCTCTTATCAAAAACACATCAACCCGCGTCTTAAAAATATTTAGCGAGGCAGCCTCCACCACTTCAACGGGCAGAGAATTCCAGAGATTCACCACCCTTTGAGTGAAGAAATTCCTCCTCAAATCCGTTCTAAACTGCCCCTCCTTTATCTTGAGGCTGTGCCCCCTAGTCCTACTGTCTTTTTTGAGCGGGAAGAGTCTCTCCACCTCTATCCTATCCATCCCATTCATCATCTTATACGTCTCAATGAGATCTCCCCTCATTCTTCTAAACTCCAACGAGTACAAGCCTAGTTCATTCAGCCTCTCCTCATAGCTCAACCCCCTCAACTCCGGTAACAGCCTAGTAAACCTCCTCTGCACTCCCTCCAAGGCCAAAATATTTTTGCGTAAGTGCGGCGACCAAAACTGCACACAGTACTCCAGCTGCGGCCTCACCAATGCCCTATACAGCTGCAGCAAGACCTCCCTACTTTTATATTCAATCCCCTTCGCTATGAAGGCCAGCATCCCATTCGCCTTCCTGACCACCTACTGCACCTGCAAGCTGGGTTTTTGCGACTCATGCACAAGGACCCCGAGGTCCCTCTGCACCATCGCCTGCTGCAGTTTTTCGCCCCGTAAGTAATAGTCCTTCCTACCATTCTTCCTTCCAAAGTGGACCACCTCACACTTGCCAACATTAAATTCCATTTGCCATTTCCTGGCCCATTCGCCCAGCCTATCTAGATCCTTCTGCAGACTCTCCACACCCTCCGCACAATTTGCTGCTCCCCCAATCTTGGTGTCATCAGCAAATTTCGACACCCTACACTCGGTTCCCTCCTCCAGATCATCTATATAAATGGTAAAAAGCTGAGGCCCCAGCACCGACCCCTGGGGCACCCCACTAGTCACCATCCGCCAATCCGAATAGCATCCATTGACCCCCACTCTCTGCCTCCTATTTGACAACCAATCCTCTATCCACGCTAACACCCTACCCCCAACTCCATGTCCCCTGACCTTCTGCAATAACCTCTTATGAGGTTATCCCCAGGATTGGTTTATAATGGAATGTTTATCCCCAGGATCGATTTGTAATGGAATGTTTATCGATGGTTATCCCCAGGATCGATTTGTAATGGAATGTTTATCAATGGTTATCCCCAGGATCGGTTTGTAATGGAATGTTTATCGATGGTTATCCCCAGGATCGGTTTGTAATGGAATGTTTATCGATGGTTATCCCCAGGATCGGTTTGTAATGGAATGTTTATCGATGGTTATCCCCAGGATCGGTTTGTAATGGAATGTTTATCGATGGTTATCCCCGGGATCGGTTTGTAACGGAATGTTAATCGATATTTATAATTTCCATGAAAAATTATCCAATTATTGAGAATCTTTGCCTCATTGTAGCTCCCATGATGTCAGCAACAAGGATGAGTTTCATTGGTTGTACTCAGACTCACATGGGCACCAATCAGTATGTATCTAACCCACAGATTGGCTCATTGTGCTGTAATGGTGGATATAGGCCATTTGGCCCATCCAGTTTGCTCCGCTATTCAGTGAGATCATGAGTGACCTGTTACGATAATCGACAGTTCCACTTTCCCACCTTATCCCCAATAATTATCCCTCAATCCACATCATTAGATGAAGGGTCTGTTGGTGTCGAGATCTTGCTGTGTAAATGGACTGCGATGGCCCTACGTTACAGCAGAGACTAACAAAGGACAAGTTGTGATAGAAATTATCTCTTCTCACCCGGACCCTCCGCATTTTCCATCTTCGTGCCCTCCTCGTTCTCCGTGCTCTCCTCAATTATGGTGTCCTCCTCACTCTCCATGCCCTCGTCGCTGTCTGTGCCCTCGCCGCTCTCCATGCCCTCCTCGCTCTCCGTGCTCACCCCCTCCTCCAGCCCCGAGGGGTTGTTGAGATTCTGCTGACATTTCCACAGTTCCTTCTGCACTTTTCCCTGGAAAATGAAGATCAGGTTGAGGAGCAGGCACTTCCAGAAGCACGGCAAACTGGCAAAGGTTTCAAGGTTTCCTGGGACAGCAGAAGAACAAGTGAATCAGGAGCAGGAGGAGGCCATTCAGCCCCTCGATCCTGCTGTCCCATTCTATAAGACCGTGACTGATCTGATTGTAACTCCAGCCCCACATTCTTGCTGACCCCCCGATAACCCTTCACCCCCTCGTTAATCTGGAATCTATCGAGCTCGGCCCTGAGAACATTCCCAGCCTCTGTTCCCACTGCCTTTTGAGGAAGAAAGTTCCGGAGACTCTCCGCCCTTTGAGAGAAAACATTTCCCCCCCCCCATCTCCATCTGAAACGGGACGACCCCTTATCCTTAAACAGTGAGCCCGAGTTCTCCCCCAAGAGAAAGCTTCCTCTCCACACCCACCCCGCCAACACCCCCTCAGCATCTTAAAGCTTCGATCGAGTCCCCTCTCCCTCTTCTAAACTCCAGCAGGTACAAACCAAACCTCTCCAACCTTTCCTCAGAAGACAGCCCTCCCATTCCAGGTATTAGTCTGGGAAACCTTCTCACAACTGGTTCTAACTCACTGACATCTTTCCTGAAATAAGGTGACCAATATCGTACTCATTTCCCCAGACCTGGTCTCACCAATATCGTGTATAACTGAATAATAATCTCCCTCCTCCTGTAACCAATCCCCCTCACACTAAACAACACCAGACAATTAGCTCTCTGAATGACTTGCTGTTCCTGCACACTGGCCTTGTGCTGTCCGTGCACTAGGACACCCGGATCCCTCTGTATATCAGAGTTTTGCTGTACCTGTGTGGTTCATGCACTAGATCCTAACCCAGATCCCTCCGTACCTCAGAGCTCTGCAATCTCTCACCATTTATATAAGCTTCATTTTCATTCTTCTGCCAAAACAGACACTTGTCCCATGTTATATTCTATTTGCAGTATTTTTGCACACTCACTTAACCATCTCTGTATCCTTTGTCATCTCCTTATGTCCTCCTCACTGCTTACTTTCCTGTCTATCTTTAGATTTACAACCTCTCCATCCACGATGTAATTGGCACAGTTGAGATTCCAGCAATGATCCGCGTGGTACATCACTCATCACATTCTCTACCAACCAGAAAAATACCCATTTGTGCCTACTCTATTTCCTGCCAGCCAGCCAATCTTCAGCCTGTGCCAATATGTCACCCACTACACCATGAGCTTCTCTTTTCCGCAATAACCTTTGATCTGGCACCTTATCAAATACCTTCTAAGTACAGTACATCTACCTGTTTCCCTTTATCCACATAGAACTCCAATCAACTGGATATCTATGATTTCCCTTTCACAAAACCGCCTTGACTCTGCCTGATTACCCTGATTATTTCGCAGTGTCCTGTTATAATACTGTTATGAATAGCTTCTAACATTTTCCCGATGGCAGACGGTAGGCTAACTGTCCTGTAGTTTCCTGCTTTCTGCCTCCCTCCCTCCGTGAATTAAAGGGGTTACATTCACGACCCTCCAATCTAATGGAACGCTACCAGGAGGATGTGGAGGCTTTAGAGAGGGGACAGAAAAGATTTACCAGGGTGTTGCCCCTGGTATGGAGGGCATCAGCTGTGAGGAGAGGTTGGGGAAAGTTGGTTTGTCCTTATTGGAAAGATGGAGGTTGAGGGGAGACCTGATAGAAGTCTACAAGATTGTGAGAGGCATGGACAGAGTGGATAGTCAGAAGCTTTCTCCCAGGGTGGAAGAGTCAATTACGCGGGGGGGCACAGGTTTAAGGTGCGAGGGGCAAGGTTTAAAGGAGATGTACGAGGCAGATTTTTTATGCAGATGAGGGTAGGTGCCTGGAACGTAGTGCCAGAGGAGCTGATAGGGCGGTCCCCACACAGGAGGCCACTCTGCCCTTCTCTCTGTGCTAGCTCTCTCCAAGAGCTCCTCAGCCAGTCGGACTCCTGCCCGTTGACCCAATCTCAGTTCCCAGTGCGCTGGGCGCTGCCACTCAGTATGTGGCCGGTCAGTATACCTGCAGTCTGGGCTCCTGAGCCAGTGTGGCATGTTGCAGAGCGTTCTGATAGCACTGAGCCAGGTCTGTGTATTCTGCTCCGTCCTGTTGTTTGGCTCGGGCAATGTGAAGCCATGTCTTGCAGGCCTGAGGGGAGAGAGAGAGAGAGAGAGACACACACTGATTAGACCACCAGCTCCCTCCGTCTGTCCGCATTGGCACAAGGTCCGCCAGGGAATCTCACTGGTGATTTCAGAAGCTGGGCACCGGAACCATAGGCTGTGTTCATCTAACCTACACATCCCGGGACACGAAGGGAGAATTTACCACGGCCAGTCCACCTAACTAGCACATAAGAACATAAGAAATAGGAGCAGGAGTCGGCCATCTGGCCCTTCGAGCCTGCCCCGCCATTCAATAAGATCATGGCTGATCTGTCGTGACTCAGTTCCACCTTCCCGCCCTCTCCCCATAACCCTTAATCCCTTCTCTTATTAAAAACCCATCAACCCGTTTCTTAAAAATATTTAGCGAGGCAGCCTCCACCACTTCAACGGGCAGAGAATTCCAGAGATTCACCACCCTTTGAGTGAAGAAGTTCCTCCTCAACTCTGTTCTAAACCGCCCCCCCTTTATCTTGAGGCTGTGCCCCCTAGTCCTACTGTCTTTTTTGAGCAGGAAGAGTCTCTCCACCTCTATCCTATCCATCCCATTCATCATCTTATACGTCTCAATGAGATCTCCCCTCATTCTTCTAAACTCTAACGAGTACAAGCCTAGTTTATTCAGCCTCTCCTCATAGCTCAATCCCCTCAACTCCGGTATCAGCCTAGTAAACCTCCTCTGCACTCCCTCCAAGGAGTATTCCATCTTGGAATACTAACGGCCAATCAGCAAGGACAATCCACCCAACCGACACATCGTTGGACACTGAGCGAGCGATCCCCCCATCCGAACCCAGCACATCTTTCAGACTGTGGGAGGAAACCCACGCAGACACGGGGAGAATGTGCAGACTCCACTACAGACGGAGACCCGAGCCGGGAATCGAACCCGGGTCCCTGTCACCGTGAGGCAGCAGCGCTAACCCCCGCTGTGCCACCGTGCTGTCCCAAAGGGGGCCATAACGGGACCGACTCCACACACTCAGCTCCACCCTGTGGTGACCCGGCTTCAGAAACCAGCGAGAACAAACCAATTCTGAGCAGCAATAGGCCATTCAGCCCCTCAAACCTGCTCCCAACACTGAGAAAGATGGTGGCCTTGGGGGTCAGACTCGGGGGGGTCAGATTTCCTGTCTGACCCCCCGGGTCACCAATCAGAACATATTCCGTGAGGCTTCACGACGGTTTGAGGGAGAGAATTCCACAGAGGAAACAATCTCCTCGACTCCCTCTGAAACAGGAGGCCATTCGATCCGAGGCTGGGCCTCACGTCTGGCTTTACCAGTGGGCCCCCCATTCCCACCCCCACCCCCCAAGGACCCCACACAAGCTTCTAGCTCTCAGTAAGTGAGCTGCTGCCTTTCCTCAGACAGGAAACGGCCTCACCCCAGGGTTCAAACTCAACAAACTCCCTCTGCACCACCCCCACTGCAGACCTGTGACCCACGAACGAGGCAGTAACAGCAACTCCTCATAGACAACACCCACATCACAGACGGACTGGAGTTACACACAGACCCAGACTGGGGAGGGACTGGAGTTACACACAGACCCAGACTGGGGAGGGACTGGAGTTACACACAGACCCAGACAGGGTCAGGACTGGAGTTACACACAGACCCAGACTGGGGAGGGACTGGAGTTACACACAGACCCAGACTGGGGAAGGACTGGAGTTACACACAGACCCAGACTGGGGAGGGACTGGAGTTACACACAGACCCAGACTGGGGAGGGACTGGAGTTACACACAGACCCAGACTGGGGAGGGACTGGAGTTACACACAGACCCAGACTGGGGAGAGACTGGAGTTACACACAGACCCAGACTGGGGAAGGACTGGAGTTACACACAGACCCAGACTGGGGAGGGACTGGAGTTACACACAGACCCAGACTGGGGAGGGACTGGAGTTACACACAGACCCAGACTGGGGAGGGACTGGAGTTACACACAGACCCAGACTGGGGAGGGACTGGAGTTACACACAGACCCAGACTGGGGCGGGACTGGAGTTACACACAGACCCAGACTGGGGAAGGACTGGAGTTACACACAGACCCAGACTGGGGAAGGACTGGAGTTACACACAGACCCAGACTGGGGAGGGACTGGAGTTACACACAGACCCAGACTGGGGAAGGACTGGAGTTACACACAGACCCAGACTGGGGAGGGACTGGAGTTACACACAGACCCAGACAGGGGAAGGACTGGAGTTACACACAGACCCAGACTGGGGATGGACTGGAGTTACACACAGACCCAGACTGGGGAGGGACTGGAGTTACACACAGACCCAGACTGGGGAGGGACTGGAGTTACACACAGACCCAGACTGGGGAGAGACTGGAGTTACACACAGACCCAGACAGGGGATGGACTGGAGTTACACACAGACCCAGACTGGGGAGGGACTGGAGTTACACACAGACCCAGACTGGGGAGGGACTGGAGTTACACACAGACCCAGACTGGGGCAGGACTGGAGTTACACACAGACCCAGACTGGGGCAGGACTGGAGTTACACACAGACCCAGACTGGGGAAGGACTGGAGTTACACACAGACCCAGACTGGGGAGGGACTGGAGTTACACACAGACCCAGACTGGGGAGGGACTGGAGTTACACACAGACCCAGACTGGGGAAGGACTGGAGTTACACACAGACCCAGACTGGGGAGGGACTGGAGTTACACACAGACCCAGACTGGGGAAGGACTGGAGTTACACACAGACCCAGACTGGGGAGGGACTGGAGTTACACACAGACCCAGACTGGGGAGGGACTGCAGTTACACACAGACCCAGACTGGGGAGGGACTGGAGTTACACACAGACCCAGACTGGGGAGGGACTGGAGTTACACACAGACCCAGACTGGGGCAGGACTGGAGTTACACACAGACCCAGACTGGGGAAGGACTGGAGTTACACACAGACGCAGACTGGGGAGGGACTGGAGTTACACACAGACCCAGACTGGGGAGGGACTGGAGTTACACACAGACCCAGACTGGGGAAGGACTGGAGTTACACACAGACCCAGACTGGGGAGAGACTGGAGTTACACACAGACCCAGACTGGGGAGGGACTGGAGTTACACACAGACCCAGACTGGGGAAGGACTGGAGTTACACACAGACCCAGACTGAGGAGGGACTGGAGTTACACACAGACCCAGACTGGGGAAGGACTGGAGTTACACACAGACACAGACTGGGGAGGGACTGGAGTTACACACAGACCCAGACTGGGGAGGGACTGGAGTTACACACAGACCCAGACTGGGGAGGGACTGGAGTTACACACAGACGCAGACTGGGGAGGGACTGGAGTTACACACAGACCCAGACTGGGGAGGGACTGGAGTTACACACAGACCCAGACTGGGGAGGGACTGGAGTTACACACAGACCCAGACTGGGGAGGGACTGGAGTTACAGACAGACCCAGACTGCGGAAGGACTGGAGTTACACACAGACCCAGACTGGGGCAGGACTGGAGTTACACACAGACCCAGACTGGGGAGGAACTGGAGTTACACACAGACCCAGACTGGGGAAGGACTGGAGTTACACACAGACCCAGACTGGGGAGGGACTGGAGTTACACACAGACCCAGACTGGGGAGGGACTGGAGTTACACACAGACCCAGACTGGGGCAGGACTGGAGTTACACACAGACCCAGACTGGGGAAGGACTGGAGTTACACACAGACCCAGACTGGGGAAGGACTGGAGTTACACACAGACCCAGACTGGGGAGGGACTGGAGTTACACACAGACCCAGACTGGGGAAGGACTGGAGTTACACACAGACCCAGACTGGGGAGGGACTGGAGTTACACACAGACCCAGACAGGGGAAGGACTGGAGTTACACACAGACCCAGACTGGGGATGGACTGGAGTTACACACAGACCCAGACTGGGGAGGGACTGGAGTTACACACAGACCCAGACTGGGGAGGGACTGGAGTTACACACAGACCCAGACTGGGGAAGGACTGGAGTTACACACAGACCCAGACTGGGGAGGGACTGGAGTTACACACAGACCCAGACAGGGGAAGGACTGGAGTTACACACAGACCCAGACTGGGGATGGACTGGAGTTACACACAGACCCAGACTGGGGCAGGACTGGAGTTACACACAGACCCAGACTGGGGCAGGACTGGAGTTACACACAGACCCAGACTGGGGAAGGACTGGAGTTACACACAGACCCAGACTGGGGAGGGACTGGAGTTACACACAGACCCAGACTGGGGATGGACTGGAGTTACACACAGACCCAGACTGGGGAGGGACTGGAGTTACACACAGACCCAGACTGGGGAAGGACTGGAGTTACACACAGACCCAGACTGGGGAGGGACTGGAGTTACACACAGACCCAGACTGGGGAAGGACTGGAGTTACACACAGACCCAGACTGGGGAAGGACTGGAGTTACACACAGACCCAGACTGGGGCAGGACTGGAGTTACACACAGACCCAGACTGGGGAAGGACTGGAGTTACAGACAGACCCAGACTGGGGAAGGACTGGAGTTACACACAGACCCAGACTGGGGAGGGACAGGAGTTACACACAGACCCAGACTGGGGAGGGACTGGAGTTACACACAGACCCAGACTGGGGATGGACTGGAGTTACACACAGACCCAGACTGGGGAGGGACTGGAGTTACACACAGACGCAGACTGGGGAGGGACTGGAGTTACACACAGACCCAGACTGGGGAGGAACTGGAGTTACACACAGACCCAGACTGGGGAGGGACTGGAGTTACACAGACCCAGACTGGGGAGGGACTGGAGTTACAGACAGACCCAGACTGGGGAAGGACTGGAGTTACACACAGACCCAGACTGGGGCAGGACTGGAGTTACACACAGACCCAGACTGGGGAGGAACTGGAGTTACACACAGACCCAGACTGGGGAAGGACTGGAGTTACACACAGACCCAGACTGGGGAAGGACTGGAGTTACACACAGACCCAGACTGGGGCAGGACTGGAGTTACACACAGACCCAGACTGGGGAAGGACTGGAGTTACAGACAGACCCAGACTGGGGAAGGACTGGAGTTACACACAGACCCAGACTGGGGATGGACTGGAGTTACACACAGACCCAGACTGGGGAGGGACTGGAGTTACAGACAGACCCAGACTGGGGAGGGACTGGAGTTACACACAGACCCAGACTGGGGATGGACTGGAGTTACACACAGACCCAGACTGGGGAGGGACTGGAGTTACACACAGACCCAGACTGGGGAAGGACTGGAGTTACACACAGACCCAGACTGGGGATGGACTGGAGTTACACACAGTCCCAGACTGGGGAGGGACTGGAGTTACAGATAGACCCAGACTGGGGAGGGACTGGAGTTACACACAGACCCAGACTGGGGAAGGACTGGAGTTACACACAGACCCAGACTGGGGAGGGACTGGAGTTACACACAGACCCAGACTGGGGAGGGACTGGAGTTACACACAGACCCAGACTGGGGAGGGACTGGAGTTACACACAGTCCCAGACTGGGGAGGGACTGGTGTTACACACAGACCCAGACTGGGGAGGGACTGGAGTTACACACAGACCCAGACTGGGGCAGGACTGGAGTTACACACAGACCCAGACTGGGGAAGGACTGGAGTTACACACAGACCCAGACTGGGGATGGACTGGAGTTACACACAGACCCAGACTGGGGATGGACTGGAGTTACACACAGACCCAGACTGGGGAGGGACTGGAGTTACACACAGACCCAGACTGGGGCAGGACTGGAGTTACACACAGACCCAGACTGGGGAGGGACTGGAGTTACACACAGACCCAGACTGGGGAGGGACTGGAGTTACACACAGACCCAGACTGGGGAAGGACTGGAGTTACACACAGACCCAGACTGGGGAAGGACTGGAGTTACACACAGACCCAGACTGGGGATGGACTGGAGTTACACACAGACCCAGACTGGGGATGGACTGGAGTTACACACAGACCCAGACTGGGGAAGGACTGGAGTTACACACAGACCCAGACTGGGGATGGACTGGAGTTACACACAGACCCAGACTGGGGAAGGACTGGAGTTACACACAGACCCAGACTGGGGCAGGACTGGAGTTACACACAGACCCAGACTGGGGAAGGACTGGAGTTACACACAGACCCAGACTGGGGATGGACTGGAGTTACACACAGACCCAGACTGGGGATGGACTGGAGTTACACACAGACCCAGACTGGGGCAGGACTGGAGTTACACACAGAGCCAGACTGGGGAGGGACTGGAGTTACACACAGACCCAGACTGGGGAGGGACTGGAGTTACAGACAGACCCAGACTGGGGAGGGACTGGAGTTACACACAGACCCAGACTGGGGAGGGACTGGAGTTACACACAGACCCAGACTGGGTAGGGACTGGAGTTACACACAGACCCAGACTGTGGAGGGACTGGAGTTACACACAGTCCCAGACTGGGGAGGGACTGGTGTTACACACAGACCCAGACTGGGGAGGGACTGGAGTTACACACAGACCCAGACTGGGGAGGGACTGGAGTTACACACAGACCCAGACTGGGGAGGGACTGGAGTTACACACAGACCCAGACTGGGGAGGGACTGGAGTTACACACAGACCCAGACTGGGGAGGGACTGGAGTTACACACAGACCCAGACTGGGGAGGGACTGGAGTTACACACAGACCCAGACTGGGGAGGGACTGGAGTTACACACAGACCCAGACTGGGGAGGGACTGGAGTTACACACAGACCCAGACTGGGGAGGGACTGGAGTTACACACAGACCCAGACTGGGGCAGGACTGGAGTTACACACAGACCCAGACTGGGGAAGGACTGGAGTTACACACAGACCCAGACTGGGGATGGACTGGAGTTACACACAGACCCAGACTGGGGATGGACTGGAGTTACACACAGACCCAGACTGGGGAGGGACTGGAGTTACACACAGACCCAGACTGGGGCAGGACTGGAGTTACACACAGACCCAGACTGGGGAAGGACTGGAGTTACACACAGACCCAGACTGGGGAGGGACTGGAGTTACACACAGACCCAGACTGGGGAAGGACTGGAGTTACACACAGACCCAGACTGGGGAAGGACTGGAGTTACACACAGACCCAGACTGGGGATGGACTGGAGTTACACACAGACCCAGACTGGGGATGGACTGGAGTTACACACAGACCCAGACTGGGGAAGGACTGGAGTTACACACAGACCCAGACTGGGGATGGACTGGAGTTACACACAGACCCAGACTGGGGAAGGACTGGAGTTACACACAGACCCAGACTGGGGCAGGACTGGAGTGACACACAGACCCAGACTGGGGAAGGACTGGAGTTACACACAGACCCAGACTGGGGATGGACTGGAGTTACACACAGACCCAGACTGGGGATGGACTGGAGTTACACACAGACCCAGACTGGGGATGGACTGGAGTTACACACAGACCCAGACTGGGGATGGACTGGAGTTACACACAGACCCAGACTGGGGAAGGACTGGAGTTACACACAGTCCCAGACTGGGGAGGGACTGGTGTTACACACAGACCCAGACTGGGGAGGGACTGGAGTTACACACAGACCCAGACTGGGGAAGGACTGGAGTTACACACAGACCCAGACTGGGGAGGGACTGGAGTTACACACAGACCCAGACTGGGGAGGGACTGGAGTTACACACAGACCCAGACTGGGGAGGGACTGGAGTTACACACAGACCCAGACTGGGGAGGGACTGGAGTTACACACAGACCCAGACTGGGGAGGGACTGGAGTTACACACAGACCCAGACTGGGGCAGGACTGGAGTTACACACAGACCCAGACTGGGGAAGGACTGGAGTTACACACAGACCCAGACTGGGGATGGACTGGAGTTACACACAGACCCAGACTGGGGATGGACTGGAGTTACACACAGACCCAGACTGGGGAGGGACTGGAGTTACACACAGACCCAGACTGGGGCAGGACTGGAGTTACACACAGACCCAGACTGGGGAAGGACTGGAGTTACACACAGACCCAGACTGGGGAGGGACTGGAGTTACACACAGACCCAGACTGGGGAAGGACTGGAGTTACACACAGACCCAGACTGGGGAAGGACTGGAGTTACACACAGACCCAGACTGGGGATGGACTGGAGTTACACACAGACCCAGACTGGGGATGGACTGGAGTTACACACAGACGCAGACTGGGGAAGGACTGGAGTTACACACAGACCCAGACTGGGGATGGACTGGAGTTACACACAGACCCAGACTGGGGAAGGACTGGAGTTACACACAGACCCAGACTGGGGCAGGACTGGAGTTACACACAGACCCAGACTGGGGAAGGACTGGAGTTACACACAGACCCAGACTGGGGATGGACTGGAGTTACACACAGACCCAGACTGGGGATGGACTGGAGTTACACACAGACCCAGACTGGGGATGGACTGGAGTTACACACAGACCCAGACTGGGGCAGGACTGGAGTTACACACAGACCCAGACTGGGGAGGGACTGGAGTTACACACAGACCCAGACTGGGGAGGGACTGGAGTTACAGACAGACCCAGACTGGGGAGGGACTGGAGTTACACACAGACCCAGACTGGGGAGGGACTGGAGTTACACACAGACCCAGACTGGGGAGGGACTGGAGTTACACACAGACCCAGACTGGGGAGGGACTGGAGTTACACACAGTCCCAGACTGGGGAGGGACTGGTGTTACACACAGACCCAGACTGGGGAGGAACTGGAGTTACACACAGACCCAGACTGGGGAAGGACTGGAGTTACAAACAGACCCAGACTGGGGAGGGACTGGAGTTACACACAGACCCAGACTGGGGAGGGACTGGAGTTACACACAGACCCAGACTGGGGAGGGACTGGAGTTACACACAGACCCAGACTGGGGAGGGACTGGAGTTACACACAGACCCAGACTGGGGAGGGACTGGAGTTACACACAGACCCAGACTGGGGCAGGACTGGAGTTACACACAGACCCAGACTGGGGAAGGACTGGAGTTACACACAGACCCAGACTGGGGATGGACTGGAGTTACACACAGACCCAGACTGGGGATGGACTGGAGTTACACACAGACCCAGACTGGGGAGGGACTGGAGTTACACACAGACCCAGACTGGGGCAGGACTGGAGTTACACACAGACCCAGACTGGGGAGGGACTGGAGTTACACACAGACCCAGACTGGGGATGGACTGGAGTTACACACAGACCCAGACTGGGGAAGGACTGGAGTTACACACAGACCCAGACTGGGGATGGACTGGAGTTACACACAGACCCAGACTGGGGCAGGACTGGAGTTACACACAGACCCAGACTGGGGATGGACTGGAGTTACACACAGACCCAGACTGGGGAAGGACTGGAGTTACACACAGACCCAGACTGGGGCAGGACTGGAGTTACACACAGACCCAGACTGGGGAAGGACTGGAGTTACACACAGACCCAGACTGGGGATGGACTGGAGTTACACACAGACCCAGACTGGGGATGGACTGGAGTTACACACAGACCCAGACTTGGGAAGGACTGGAGTTACACACAGACCCAGACTGGGGCAGGACTGGAGTTACACACAGACCCAGACTGGGGAGGAACTGGAGTTACACACAGACCCAGACTGGGGAAGGACTGGAGTTACACACAGACCCAGACTGGGGAAGGACTGGAGTTACACACAGACCCAGACTGGGGCAGGACTGGAGTTACACACAGACCCAGACTGGGGAAGGACTGGAGTTACAGACAGACCCAGACTGGGGAAGGACTGGAGTTACACACAGACCCAGACTGGGGATGGACTGGAGTTACACACAGACCCAGACTGGGGAGGGACTGGAGTTACAGACAGACCCAGACTGGGGAGGGACTGGAGTTACACACAGACCCAGACTGGGGATGGACTGGAGTTACACACAGACCCAGACTGGGGAGGGACTGGAGTTACACACAGACCCAGACTGGGGAAGGACTGGAGTTACACACAGACCCAGACTGGGGATGGACTGGAGTTACACACAGTCCCAGACTGGGGAGGGACTGGAGTTACAGATAGACCCAGACTGGGGAGGGACTGGAGTTACACACAGACCCAGACTGGGGAAGGACTGGAGTTACACACAGACCCAGACTGGGGAGGGACTGGAGTTACACACAGACCCAGACTGGGGAGGGACTGGAGTTACACACAGACCCAGACTGGGGAGGGACTGGAGTTACACACAGTCCCAGACTGGGGAGGGACTGGTGTTACACACAGACCCAGACTGGGGAGGGACTGGAGTTACACACAGACCCAGACTGGGGCAGGACTGGAGTTACACACAGACCCAGACTGGGGAAGGACTGGAGTTACACACAGACCCAGACTGGGGATGGACTGGAGTTACACACAGACCCAGACTGGGGATGGACTGGAGTTACACACAGACCCAGACTGGGGAGGGACTGGAGTTACACACAGACCCAGACTGGGGCAGGACTGGAGTTACACACAGACCCAGACTGGGGAGGGACTGGAGTTACACACAGACCCAGACTGGGGAGGGACTGGAGTTACACACAGACCCAGACTGGGGAAGGACTGGAGTTACACACAGACCCAGACTGGGGAAGGACTGGAGTTACACACAGACCCAGACTGGGGATGGACTGGAGTTACACACAGACCCAGACTGGGGATGGACTGGAGTTACACACAGACCCAGACTGGGGAAGGACTGGAGTTACACACAGACCCAGACTGGGGATGGACTGGAGTTACACACAGACCCAGACTGGGGAAGGACTGGAGTTACACACAGACCCAGACTGGGGCAGGACTGGAGTTACACACAGACCCAGACTGGGGAAGGACTGGAGTTACACACAGACCCAGACTGGGGATGGACTGGAGTTACACACAGACCCAGACTGGGGATGGACTGGAGTTACACACAGACCCAGACTGGGGCAGGACTGGAGTTACACACAGAGCCAGACTGGGGAGGGACTGGAGTTACACACAGACCCAGACTGGGGAGGGACTGGAGTTACAGACAGACCCAGACTGGGGAGGGACTGGAGTTACACACAGACCCAGACTGGGGAGGGACTGGAGTTACACACAGACCCAGACTGGGTAGGGACTGGAGTTACACACAGACCCAGACTGTGGAGGGACTGGAGTTACACACAGTCCCAGACTGGGGAGGGACTGGTGTTACACACAGACCCAGACTGGGGAGGGACTGGAGTTACACACAGACCCAGACTGGGGAGGGACTGGAGTTACACACAGACCCAGACTGGGGAGGGACTGGAGTTACACACAGACCCAGACTGGGGAGGGACTGGAGTTACACACAGACCCAGACTGGGGAGGGACTGGAGTTACACACAGACCCAGACTGGGGAGGGACTGGAGTTACACACAGACCCAGACTGGGGAGGGACTGGAGTTACACACAGACCCAGACTGGGGAGGGACTGGAGTTACACACAGACCCAGACTGGGGAGGGACTGGAGTTACACACAGACCCAGACTGGGGCAGGACTGGAGTTACACACAGACCCAGACTGGGGAAGGACTGGAGTTACACACAGACCCAGACTGGGGATGGACTGGAGTTACACACAGACCCAGACTGGGGATGGACTGGAGTTACACACAGACCCAGACTGGGGAGGGACTGGAGTTACACACAGACCCAGACTGGGGCAGGACTGGAGTTACACACAGACCCAGACTGGGGAAGGACTGGAGTTACACACAGACCCAGACTGGGGAGGGACTGGAGTTACACACAGACCCAGACTGGGGAAGGACTGGAGTTACACACAGACCCAGACTGGGGAAGGACTGGAGTTACACACAGACCCAGACTGGGGATGGACTGGAGTTACACACAGACCCAGACTGGGGATGGACTGGAGTTACACACAGACCCAGACTGGGGAAGGACTGGAGTTACACACAGACCCAGACTGGGGATGGACTGGAGTTACACACAGACCCAGACTGGGGAAGGACTGGAGTTACACACAGACCCAGACTGGGGCAGGACTGGAGTGACACACAGACCCAGACTGGGGAAGGACTGGAGTTACACACAGACCCAGACTGGGGATGGACTGGAGTTACACACAGACCCAGACTGGGGATGGACTGGAGTTACACACAGACCCAGACTGGGGATGGACTGGAGTTACACACAGACCCAGACTGGGGATGGACTGGAGTTACACACAGACCCAGACTGGGGATGGACTGGAGTTACACACAGTCCCAGACTGGGGAGGGACTGGTGTTACACACAGACCCAGACTGGGGAGGGACTGGAGTTACACACAGACCCAGACTGGGGAAGGACTGGAGTTACACACAGACCCAGACTGGGGAGGGACTGGAGTTACACACAGACCCAGACTGGGGAGGGACTGGAGTTACACACAGACCCAGACTGGGGAGGGACTGGAGTTACACACAGACCCAGACTGGGGAGGGACTGGAGTTACACACAGACCCAGACTGGGGAGGGACTGGAGTTACACACAGACCCAGACTGGGGCAGGACTGGAGTTACACACAGACCCAGACTGGGGAAGGACTGGAGTTACACACAGACCCAGACTGGGGATGGACTGGAGTTACACACAGACCCAGACTGGGGATGGACTGGAGTTACACACAGACCCAGACTGGGGAGGGACTGGAGTTACACACAGACCCAGACTGGGGCAGGACTGGAGTTACACACAGACCCAGACTGGGGAAGGACTGGAGTTACACACAGACCCAGACTGGGGAGGGACTGGAGTTACACACAGACCCAGACTGGGGAAGGACTGGAGTTACACACAGACCCAGACTGGGGAAGGACTGGAGTTACACACAGACCCAGACTGGGGATGGACTGGAGTTACACACAGACCCAGACTGGGGATGGACTGGAGTTACACACAGACGCAGACTGGGGAAGGACTGGAGTTACACACAGACCCAGACTGGGGATGGACTGGAGTTACACACAGACCCAGACTGGGGAAGGACTGGAGTTACACACAGACCCAGACTGGGGCAGGACTGGAGTTACACACAGACCCAGACTGGGGAAGGACTGGAGTTACACACAGACCCAGACTGGGGATGGACTGGAGTTACACACAGACCCAGACTGGGGATGGACTGGAGTTACACACAGACCCAGACTGGGGATGGACTGGAGTTACACACAGACCCAGACTGGGGCAGGACTGGAGTTACACACAGACCCAGACTGGGGAGGGACTGGAGTTACACACAGACCCAGACTGGGGAGGGACTGGAGTTACAGACAGACCCAGACTGGGGAGGGACTGGAGTTACACACAGACCCAGACTGGGGAGGGACTGGAGTTACACACAGACCCAGACTGGGGAGGGACTGGAGTTACACACAGACCCAGACTGGGGAGGGACTGGAGTTACACACAGTCCCAGACTGGGGAGGGACTGGTGTTACACACAGACCCAGACTGGGGAGGAACTGGAGTTACACACAGACCCAGACTGGGGAAGGACTGGAGTTACAAACAGACCCAGACTGGGGAGGGACTGGAGTTACACACAGACCCAGACTGGGGAGGGACTGGAGTTACACACAGACCCAGACTGGGGAGGGACTGGAGTTACACACAGACCCAGACTGGGGAGGGACTGGAGTTACACACAGACCCAGACTGGGGAGGGACTGGAGTTACACACAGACCCAGACTGGGGCAGGACTGGAGTTACACACAGACCCAGACTGGGGAAGGACTGGAGTTACACACAGACCCAGACTGGGGATGGACTGGAGTTACACACAGACCCAGACTGGGGATGGACTGGAGTTACACACAGACCCAGACTGGGGAGGGACTGGAGTTACACACAGACCCAGACTGGGGCAGGACTGGAGTTACACACAGACCCAGACTGGGGAGGGACTGGAGTTACACACAGACCCAGACTGGGGATGGACTGGAGTTACACACAGACCCAGACTGGGGAAGGACTGGAGTTACACACAGACCCAGACTGGGGATGGACTGGAGTTACACACAGACCCAGACTGGGGCAGGACTGGAGTTACACACAGACCCAGACTGGGGATGGACTGGAGTTACACACAGACCCAGACTGGGGAAGGACTGGAGTTACACACAGACCCAGACTGGGGCAGGACTGGAGTTACACACAGACCCAGACTGGGGAAGGACTGGAGTTACACACAGACCCAGACTGGGGATGGACTGGAGTTACACACAGACCCAGACTGGGGATGGACTGGAGTTACACACAGACCCAGACTTGGGATGGACTGGAGTTACACACAGACCCAGACTGGGGCAGGACTGGAGTTACACACAGACCCAGACTGGGGAGGGACTGGAGTTACACACAGACCCAGACTGGGGAGGGACTGGAGTTACAGACAGACCCAGACTGGGTGGGACTGGAGTTACACACAGACCCAGACTGGGGAGGGACTGGAGTTACACACAGACCCAGACTGGGGAGTGACTGGAGTTACACACAGACCCAGACTGGGGAGGGAATGGAGTTACACACAGTCCCAGACTGGGGAGGGACTGGTGTTACACACAGACCCAGACTGGGGAGGGACTGGAGTTACACACAGACCCAGACTGGGGAAGGACTGGAATTACACACAGACCCAGACTGGGGAGGGACTGGAGTTACACACAGACCCAGACGGGGGAGGGACTGGAGTTACACACAGTCCCAGACTGGGGAGGGACTGGAGTTACACACAGACCCAAACTGGGGAGGGACTGGAGTTACACACAGACCCAGACTGGGGAGGGACTGGAGTTACACACAGACCCAGACTGGGGCAGGACTGGAGTTACACGCAGACCCAGACTGGGGAAGGACTGGAGTTACACACAGACCCAGACTGGGGATGGACTGGAGTTACACACAGACCCAGACTGGGGATGGACTGGAGTTACACACAGACCCAGACTGGGGAGGGACTGGAGTTACACACAGACCCAGACTGGGGCAGGACTGGAGTTACACACAGACCCAGACTGGGGAAGGACTGGAGTTACAGACAGACCCAGACTGGGGAGGGACTGGAGTTACACACAGACCCAGACTGGGGAGGGACTGGAGTTACACACAGACCCAGACTGGGGAAGGACTGGAGTTACACACAGACCCAGACTGGGGATGGACTGGAGTTACACACAGACCCAGACTGGAGATGGACTGGAGTTACACACAGACCCAGACTGGGGAAGGACTGGAGTTACACACAGACCCAGACTGGGGATGGACTGGAGTTACACACAGACGCAGACTGGGGAAGGACTGGAGTTACACACAGACCCAGACTGGGGCAGGACTGGAGTTACACACAGACCCAGACTGGGGAAGTACTGGAGTTACACACAGACCCAGACTGGGGATGGACTGGAGTTACACACAGACCCAGACTGGGGATGGACTGGAGTTACACACAGACCCAGACTGGGGATGGACTGGAGTTACACACAGACCCAGACTGGGGCAGGACTGGAGTTACACACAGACCCAGACTGGGGAGGGACTGGAGTTACACACAGTCCCAGACTGGGGAGGGACTGGTGTTACACACAGACCCAGACCGGGGAAGGGACTGGAGTTACACACAGACCCAGACTGGGGAAGGACTGGAGTTACACACAGACCCAGACTGGGGAGGGACTGGAGTTACACACAGACCCAGACTGGGGAGGGACTGGAGTTACACACAGACCCAGACTGGGGAGGGACTGGAGTTACACACAGACCCAGACTGGGGAGGGACTGGAGTTACACACAGACCCAGACTGGGGAGGGACTGGAGTTACACACAGACCCAGACTGGGGCAGGACTGGAGTTACACACAGACCCAGACTGGGGAACGACTGGAGTTACACACAGACCCAGACTGGGGATGGACTGGAGTTACACACAGACCCAGACTGGGGGTGGACTGGAGTTACACACAGATCCAGACTGGGGAGGGACTGGAGTTACACACAGACCCAGACTGGGGCAGGACTGGAGTTACACACAGACCCAGACTGGGGAAGGACTGGAGTTACACACAGACCCAGACTGGGGAGGGACTGGAGTTACACACAGACCCAGACTGGGGAAGGACTGGAGTTACACACAGACACAGACTGGGGAAGGACTGGAGTTACACACAGACCCAGACTGGGGATGGACTGGAGTTACACACAGACCCAGACTGGGGAGGGACTGGAGTTACACACAGACCCAGACTGGGGCAGGACTGGAGTTACACACAGACCCAGACTGGGGAAGGACTGGAGTTACACACAGACCCAGACTGGGGAAGGACTGGAGTTACAGACAGACCCAGACTGGGGAGGGACTGGAGTTACACACAGACCCAGACTGGGGAAGGACTGGAGTTACACACAGACCCAGACTGGGGAAGGACTGGAGTTACACACAGACCCAGACTGGGGATGGACTGGAGTTACACACAGACCCAGACTGGAGATGGACTGGAGTTACACACAGACCCAGACTGGGGAAGGACTGGAGTTACACACAGACCCAGACTGGGGATGGACTGGAGTTACACACAGACCCAGACTGGGGAAGGACTGGAGTTACACACAGACCCAGACTGGGGCAGGACTGGAGTTACACACAGACCCAGACTGGGGAAGTACTGGAGTTACACACAGACCCAGACTGGGGATGGACTGGAGTTACACACAGACCCAGACTGGGGATGGACTGGAGTTACACACAGACCCAGACTGGGGATGGACTGGAGTTACACACAGACCCAGACTGGGGCAGGACTGGAGTTACACACAGACCCAGACTGGGGAGGGACTGGAGTTACACACAGTCCCAGACTGGGGAGGGACTGGTGTTACACACAGACCCAGACCGGGGAAGGGACTGGAGTTACACACAGACCCAGACTGGGGAGGGACTGGAGTTACACACAGACCCAGACTGGGGAGGGACTGGAGTTACACACAGACCCAGACTGGGGAGGGACTGGAGTTACACACAGACCCAGACTGGGGAGGGACTGGAGTTACACACAGACCCAGACTGGGGAGGGACTGGAGTTACACACAGACCCAGACTGGGGCAGGACTGGAGTTACACACAGACCCAGACTGGGGAACGAATGGAGTTACACACAGACCCAGACTGGGGATGGACTGGAGTTACACACAGACCCAGACTGGGGGTGGACTGGAGTTACACACAGACCCAGACTGGGGAGGGACTGGAGTTACACACAGACCCAGACTGGGGCAGGACTGGAGTTACACACAGACCCAGACTGGGGAAGGACTGGAGTTACACACAGACCCAGACTGGGGAGGGACTGGAGTTACACACAGACCCAGACTGGGGAAGGACTGGAGTTACACACAGACCCAGACTGGGGAAGGACTGGAGTTACACACAGACCCAGACTGGGGATGGACTGGAGTTACACACAGACCCAGACTGGGGAGGGACTGGAGTTACACACAGACCCAGACTGGGGCAGGACTGGAGTTACACACAGACCCAGACTGGGGAAGGACTGGAGTTACACACAGACCCAGACTGGGGAAGGACTGGAGTTACACACAGACCCAGACTGGGGAAGGACTGGAGTTACACACAGACCCAGACTGGGGAAGGACTGGAGTTACACACAGACCCAGACTGGGGATGGACTGGAGTTACACACAGACCCAGACTGGGGAAGGACTGGAGTTACACACAGACCCAGACTGGGGCAGGACTGGAGTTACACACAGACCCAGACTGGGAAGTACTGGAGTTACACACAGACCCAGACTGGGGATGGACTGGAGTTACACACAGACCCAGACTGGGGATGGACTGGAGTTACACACAGACCCAGACTGGGGATGGACTGGAGTTACACACAGACCCAGACTGGGGAAGGACTGGAGTTACACACAGACCCAGACTGGGGATGGACTGGAGTTACACACAGACCCAGACTGGGGAAGGACTGGAGTTACACACAGACCCAGACTGGGGCAGGACTGGAGTTACACACAGACCCAGACTGGGGAAGGACTGGAGTTACACACAGACCCAGACTGGGGATGGACTGGAGTTACACACAGACCCAGACTGGGGATGGACTGGAGTTACACACAGACCCAGACTGGGGATGGACTGGAGTTACACACAGACCCAGACTGGGGCAGGACTGGAGTTACACACAGACCCAGACTGGGGAGGGACTGGAGTTACACACAGTCCCAGACTGGGGAGGGACTGGTGTTACACACAGACCCAGACTGGGGAAGGACTGGAGTTACACACAGACCCAGACTGGGGATGGACTGGAGTTACACACAGACCCAGACTGGGGATGGACTGGAGTTACACACAGACCCAGACTGGGGAGGGACTGGAGTTACACACAGACCCAGACTGGGGATGGACTGGAGTTACACACAGACCCAGACTGGGGAGGGACTGGAGTTACACACAGACCCAGACTGGGGCAGGACTGGAGTTACACACAGACCCAGACTGGGGAAGGACTGGAGTTACACACAGACCCAGACTGGGGAAGGACTGGAGTTACACACAGACCCAGACTGGGGATGGACTGGAGTTACACACAGACCCAGACTGGGGAAGGACTGGAGTTACACACAGACCCAGACTGGGGAAGGACTGGAGTTACACACAGACCCAGACTGGGGATGGACTGGAGTTACACACAGACCCAGACTGGGGAAGGACTGGAGTTACACACAGACCCAGACTGGGGCAGGACTGGAGTTACACACAGACCCAGACTGGGGAAGGACTGGAGTTACACACAGACCCAGACTGGGGCAGGACTGGAGTTACACACAGACCCAGACTGGGGATGGACTGGAGTTACACACAGACCCAGACTGGGGATGGACTGGAGTTACACACAGACCCAGACTGGGGCAGGACTGGAGTTACACACAGACCCAGACTGGGGAGGGACTGGAGTTACACACAGACCCAGACTGGGGAGGGACTGGAGTTACAGACAGACCCAGACTGGGGAGGGACTGGAGTTACACACAGACCCAGACTGGGGAGGGACTGGAGTTACACACAGACCCAGACTGGGGAGGGACTGGAGTTACACACAGACCCAGACTGGGGAGGGACTGGAGTTACACACAGTCCCAGACTGGGGAGGGACTGGTGTTACACACAGACCCAGACTGGGGAGGGACTGGAGTTACACACAGACCCAGACTGGGGAAGGACTGGAGTTACACACAGACCCAGACTGGGGAGGGACTGGAGTTACACACAGACCCAGACTGGGGAGGGACTGGAGTTACACACAGACCCAGACTGGGGAGGGACTGGAGTTACACACAGACCCAGACTGGGGAGGGACTGGAGTTACACACAGACCCAGACTGGGGATGGACTGGAGTTACACACAGACCCAGACTGGGGATGGACTGGAGTTACACACAGACCCAGACTGGGGCAGGACTGGAGTTACACACAGACCCAGACTGGGGAGGGACTGGAGTTACACACAGTCCCAGACTGGGGAGGGACTGGTGTTACACACAGACCCAGACTGGGGAGGGACTGGAGTTACACACAGACCCAGACTGGGGAAGGACTGGAGTTACACACAGACCCAGACTGGGGAGGGACTGGAGTTACACACAGACCCAGACTGGGGAGGGACTGGAGTTACACACAGACCCAGACTGGGGAGGGACTGGAGTTACACACAGACCCAGACTGGGGAGGGACTGGAGTTACACACAGACCCAGACTGGGGAGGGACTGGAGTTACACACAGACCCAGACTGGGGCAGGACTGGAGTTACACACAGACCCAGACTGGGGAAGGACTGGAGTTACACACAGACCCAGACTGGGGATGGACTGGAGTTACACACAGACCCAGACTGGGGATGGACTGGAGTTACACACAGACCCAGACTGGGGAGGGACTGGAGTTACACACAGACCCAGACTGGGGCAGGACTGGAGTTACACACAGACCCAGACTGGGGAAGGACTGGAGTTACACACAGACCCAGACTGGGGAGGGACTGGAGTTACACACAGACCCAGACTGGGGAAGGACTGGAGTTACACACAGACCCAGACTGGGGAAGGACTGGAGTTACACACAGACCCAGACTGGGGATGGACTGGAGTTACACACAGACCCAGACTGGGGATGGACTGGAGTTACACACAGACCCAGACTGGGGCAGGACTGGAGTTACACACAGACCCAGACTGGGGAAGGACTGGAGTTACACACAGACCCAGACTGGGGAGGGACTGGAGTTACACACAGACCCAGACTGGGGAAGGACTGGAGTTACACACAGACCCAGACTGGGGAAGGACTGGAGTTACACACAGACCCAGACTGGGGATGGACTGGAGTTACACACAGACCCAGACTGGGGAAGGACTGGAGTTACACACAGACCCAGACTGGGGATGGACTGGAGTTACACACAGACCCAGACTGGGGAAGGACTGGAGTTACACACAGACCTAGACTGGGGCAGGACTGGAGTTACACACAGACCCAGACTGGGGAAGGACTGGAGTTACACACAGACCCAGACTGGGGAGGGACTGGAGTTACACACAGACCCAGACTGGGGATGGACTGGAGTTACACACAGACCCAGACTGGGGCAGGACTGGAGTTACACACAGACCCAGACTGGGGAGGGACTGGAGTTACACACAGACCCAGACTGGGGAAAGACTGGAGTTACACACAGACCCAGACTGGGGATGGACTGGAGTTACACACAGACCCAGACTGGGGAGGGACTGGAGTTACACACAGACCCAGACTGGGGAGGGACTGGAGTTACACACAGACCCAGACTGGGGAGGGACTGGAGTTACACACAGACCCAGACTGGGGAGGGACTGGAGTTACACACAGACCCAGACTGGGGAGGGACTGGAGTTACACACAGACCCAGACTGGGGAGGGACTGGAGTTACACACAGACCCAGACTGGGGATGGACTGGAGTTACACACAGACCCAGACTGGGGAGGGACTGGAGTTACACACAGACCCAGACTGGGGAGGGACTGGATTTACACACAGACCCAGACTGGGGAGGGACTGGAGTTACACACAGACCCAGACTGGGGAGGGACTGGAGTTACACACAGACCCAGACTGGGGATGGATGAGTTACACACAGACCCAGACTGGGGAGGGACTGGAGTTACACACAGACCCAGACTGGGGAAGGACTGGAGTTACACACAGACCCAGATTGGGGAGGGACTGGAGTTACACACAGACCCAGACTGGGGATGGATGAGTTACACACAGACCCAGACTGGGGAGGGACTGGAGTTACACACAGACCCAGACTGGGGAAGGACTGGAGTTACAGACAGACCCAGACTGGGGAGGGACTGGAGTTACACACAGACCCAGACTGGGGAGGGACTGGAGTTACACACAGACCCAGACTGGGGAAGGACTGGAGTTACACACAGACCCAGACTGGGGAGGGACTGGAGTTACACACAGACCCAGACTGGGGAGGGACTGGAGTTACACACAGACCCAGACTGGGGATGGACTGGAGTTACACACAGACCCAGACTGGGGAGGGACTGGAGTTACACACAGACCCAGACTGGGGAGGGACTGGAGTTACACACAGACCCAGACTGGGGAGGGACTGGAGTTACACACAGACCCAGACTGGGGAGGGACTGGAGTTACACACAGACCCAGACTGGGGAGGGACTGGAGTTACACACAGACCCAGACTGGGGAGGGACTGGAGTTACACACAGACCCAGACTGGGGAAGGACTGGAGTTACACACAGACCCAGACTGGGGAGGGACTGGAGTTACACACAGACCCAGACTGGGGCGGGACTGGAGTTACACACAGACCCAGACTGGGGAAGGACTGGAGTTACACACAGACCCAGACTGGGGAGGGACTGGAGTTACACACAGACCCAGACTGGGGAGGGACTGGAGTTACACACAGACCCAGACTGGGGAAGGACTGGAGTTACACACAGACCCAGACTGGGGAGGGACTGGAGTTACACACAGACCCAGACTGGGGCGGGACTGGAGTTACACACAGACCCAGACTGGGGAAGGACTGGAGTCTTTGTGGCCAATTTTTGAACAATAAAGGAATTAAGGATTATGGTGAGCGGGAAGTGGTCATCTGGTCCCTCGAGCCTGCCCCGCCATTCAATAAGATCATGGCTGATCTTTGTGTGGACTCAGCTCCACTTACCCGCCCGCTCACCATAACCCTTAATTCCTTTACTGTTCAAAAATTTATCTATCCTTGCCTTAAAAACATTCAATGAGGGAGCCTCAACTGCTTCACTGGGCAGGGAATTCCACAGATTCACAACCCTTTGTGTGAAGAAATTCCTCCTCAACCCAGTCCTAAATCTGCTTCCCCTTATTTTGAGGCTATGCCCCCTAGTTCGAGTTTCACCCACCTGTGGAAACAACTTCCCTGCTTCTATCTTATCCATTCCCTTCATAATCTTATATCTTTCTGTAAGATCTCCCCTCATTCTTCTGAATTCCAATGAGTATAGCCCCAGTCTACTCAGTCTCTCCTCATAAGCCAACCCTCTCAATTCCAGAATCAACCTAGTGAATCTCCTCTGCACCCCCTCCAGTGCCAGTATATCCTTTCTCAAGTAAGGAGACCAAAACTGTCCACAGTACTCCAGGTGTGGCCTCACCAGCACCTTATACAGCTGCAACATAACCTGGCTGTTTTTAAACTCCATCTCTCTAGCAATGAAGGACAAAATTCCATTTGCCTTTTTAATTACCTGCTGCATCTGCAAACCAACTCCTTGTGATTCCTGCACAAGGACACCCAGGTCCCTCTGCACAGCAGCATTTAAATAATAGTCCATTTTGCTGTTATTCCGACCAAAATGGATGACTTCTCATTTACCAACATTGTACTCCATCTGTCAGACCCTTGCCCACTCACTTAGACTATCTATATCCCTTTGTAGACTTACTGCGTCCTCTGCACACTTTGTTCATCTCAGTGTGATCTGCAAATTTTGACACACTACACTAGGTCCCCAACTCCAAATCATCGATGTAAATCGTAAACATTTGCAGTCCCAACACTGATCCCTGAGGCACACCACTTGTCACTGATCGCCAACCAGAAAAACACCCATTTACCCCCACTCTTTGCTTTCTGTTAGTTAAATGTTAATGTTACTTATTTGGAACTGAAATAGTGATAAGTTAGAAATTGAAGTTGTTCCTTTTTATTTTAAATATTGTTCAATGGTTATAGGTTAAGGTGCGTCATTTGTCAGAGTTTTAAGTAAATTATGTCACGAATAAAGCTTAAATTTTACACTCACCTCACGAGGTCGGTCTTTCTGAAAGGCAAGCTCTGTTTCATAATGATTGATGGCTTGTTTATAATCCTTCAGATCGTAATAGGTACGGCCCAATGAAAAGTGAATCATTGCCATTTCCTCATCGGGACGTTTCAATATCTCTGCACATTCCAACTACAGCAGGAGAAATGACACAGCTATCACATGTGGAATATATAACGAGTGATATAACGAGGGAGCGATATAACGAGGGAGCGATATAACGAGGGAGCGATATAACGAGGGAGCGATATAACGAGGGAGCGATATAACGAGGGAGCGATATAACGAGGGAGCGATATAACGAGGGAGGGATATAACGAGGGAGCGATATAACGAGGGAGGGATATAACGAGGGAGCGATATAACGAGGGAGCGATATAACGAGGGAGGGATATAACGAGGGAGCGATATAACGAGGGAGCGATATAACGAGGGAGCGATATAACGAGGGAGCGATATAACGAGGGAGCGATATAACGAGGGAGCGATATAACGGGGGAGCGATATAACGAGGGAGCGATATAACGAGGGAGCGATATAACGAGGGAGCGATATAACGAAGGAGCGATATAACGAGGGAGCGATATAACGAGGGAGCGATATAACGAGGGAGCGATATAACGAGGGAGCGATATAACGAGGGAGCGATGTAACGAGGGAGCGATATAACGAGGGAGTGATGTAATGGAAGTTATTGAGGACATCGCAGAGGGTTTGTCAGTTGAAACTCTCCTTTGATGGGGTTTGGAGAGTTGAGAGTGGAGAAGAATTCTCTGGGAAATTCCTGGATTTCTGTACAGGGAGATTTCTGGAACGGTGAGGATTTTCTGGATGATTTTGAGTATTACCTGTTTCTGATAATAATCCAGGCCTTTCTGGTAACCCATCACCCGACAACACAAATCACCCAGTTTCTCGTAGAACTTCATCCTCCAGCAACACTGTTCCGGCAGTGTCTCCATCACAGATTCCTGCAGTTTCACTGCCTTCATCGCTGGACGGGACAGAATCAGACCAACCGTCAGTCTTTGGAAACACTCTGACCCCCGGGGTGGCTCCCCAGAATCGAACTCTGCCATCCTGAGTTCTCGAACCGTGCCGTACTCCCAGTGGGACGGTGAGGTGAACCCTCAGCTGGGAATGGGGGGGGGTCGCGGTGGAAGTGCCTCCCCGATGGACAGTGACCCGAGCCGGGCCCCGGGGCTGGAAGGCAGCAGTGCTGATCACTGTGCCGCCCCTGAGTTATTAATAATCTTGTTATCGTTCTAACTGGATGTTAGAGGTGAGCTAAACGCCTAGTTTCGAGGCATTACGAAGTGACGCAACAACCTTTGCGGTGAGATATCTCCTGCAGCAGCTTTCCCCGAACAATATTCCCGCTTGCCCCTCTCACTCTCTCCGCTCGCCACATTCCTGCTTTCTGTTGTACAGATCCCCTTGTCCGGAGCCCGTGCAGGACTCACCTTTCTCTAAGAGTTTCTTCATCTTGACTCTGTCACGGTGGGCGAGAGGGGCCAGCGAAAGTGCTTCCTTCAAACGCAGGCTCGCCACGGTGAAATCCCCACACATCAGGTGGATCTGCAGGTAGGGAGAGGGGATCATTGAACCAGACCTGCCCCTCTGAAAGGTCTCTGTAACAAATTGGGTAACAAATTGTCCCTATATTGGACCTCCCTGATCCTCACACATTAGGCATAGACTAGAGTCATGAATAGGTCACTGACCATGGGACGGCGGCGCGGGCTCGTTGGGCCGAAGGGCCTGTTTCCCGAGCTGTTTTGTTCTTTGTTCTTTGTTCTTTGTACTCTGCTCCTTCTCCAGCAACCTGCTAACATTTCCCTTTTCCGACCTTCATCCAATTTCCATTCTGGAAGTTTTTATTGAATCTGTTTCCCCCGCCTGTTCAGGCAGCACCTTGCGGGTCACAACTCGCTGCGTAAAAACATCCTCCCCGCCTCCCCCTCCGCTTCCCTTCCCAACTCTCCTCAATCCCTCTCGTTACTGACGGTCAGTGCAAACAATTTCTCTTTACTCACCCAGTCCACACACGTCAGGCTTGTCAAGACAAGGAACCCCATTCACCGGAGTGATTCCGGAGATGAGGGGTTTGTCGTGTGAGGAGAGATCGAACAGTTTAGTCCGATACTCTCTGGAATTGAGAAGAATGATGGGGGGGGGGGGGGGGGGGGTCAAACTGAAGATGAGAGAAGGCATGGATTCGGAGGGCACGGAGTGGATACAAAGAACAAAGAACAACCCAACACGGGAAACAGGCCCTTCGGCCCAACGAGCCCGCGCTGCCACATCACCCTGCACCTATTCTACCCTGCATATCTATGAATGGAACCCTACTCAGTCAGATTCAGGGAAGAAATAGTGTCAATTTGGTAAAAACCGATTAGCCTGAGAGCACATTTTTGGGGGTGTGGGAGGAAACCGGAGCGCCCGGAGGAAACCCACGCAACCACAGGGAGAATGCGCAAACTCCCACAGACACAGGCCCAAATCCATGTGTCTGCACAGCCAGCAGTGCTAGTCACTGAGCTGTTGCGGCGCCCATCTACCGGTCCAGGATCAAGCACACACACCGACATGAAGTACTAGGCCACTCCTGGAACTTCCAAGAGCAGCCCAGGCACGACCCGCCGTGTGAATGCCCCTCGTTTGACACGAGGTGGACCTCCACCTGTGGAATAAAGTCAAAATATTAATCTTACAGCCTGCCTTTCCGGTGTCTCCTGAGGTTTAACCCTATTTAATAGCCCCTACCATATCCCTCCATTCTCGTTTCACTCATGTGCCGATCTAACTGCATCTTAAACGAGTCCAACGTTCCTGCCTCCACCACCCTACTCGGTAGCGCGTTCCAGACCCCCACAACTCTCTGCGTAAAGAACCTTCTTCTCACCTCCAAATTATACCTCTCCCCCCTCACCCTTAAATGATGACCTCTCGTGTTTGTATCTAGTCTAGGGAGCAGTTTCTCACTATTAACTCTATCCATTCCCTTCATTATCTTATATACTTCTATCATGTCCCCTCTCAATCTCCGCCTTTCCAAGGAGAATAGCCCCAGTTTCTCCAACCTCTCCTCGTAACCCAGTACCCCCATGCCAGGCAACATCCTGGTAAACCTCCTCTGCACCCTTTCCAGAGACTCCACGTCCTTCCGGTAGTAAGGTGACCAGAACTGGACGCAGTACTCCAAATGCGGTCTAACCAACGTTCTGTACAACTGAAGCATTAGACGGCAGCTTTTATACTCTAAGATGCTTTCTCTTGTGGGGCATTCTGAGATGGGAGGTCATTGTCTTAGGATAAGGGGCAGCAAATTTAAAACAGAGTCGAGGAGAAACTGCTTCTCCCAAAGGGTTGTGAATCTGTGGAGTTCGCTGCCCCAAAGTTTAAGGAGGAGTTTGATAGATTTTTAATTGGTCATGGGGTTGAAGGGTTACGGGGAGAAGGCAGGAAAATGGGGATGAGGAGCATATCAGCCATGATCGAGTGGCGGAGCGGACTCGATGGGCCGAATGGCCTAATTCTGCTCCTATATTTGATGAACTTATTAAATATCCCCTTCACCTTAAAGAACAAAGAAGAGTGCAGCACAGGAACAATCCCACCAAACCTGTGCTAAACACATGACTCCTTTCTAAAGATCTTTTCCCTCCATGCGGTCTGTATCCCTCTACCTGCTACCCTATTCATGTATTTGTCAAGATGACTCTTAAATGCTGCTATTGTATCTGCTTCTAACTGCTCCTCTGGCGCTACATTCCAGGCACTTACCACCGTTTGTGTAAAGGAACCAGCCTCTCACATCTCCTTTAAACTTTCCCCCTTTTACCTTAAACCTCTGTCCCCTAGTAATTAACATTTTCGACCCTGGGAAAAAGACTCCGACTACCCATTCTATCCGTGCCTCTCATAATTTTGTAAACTTCTATTGGATCCCCCTCAGCCTCTGACATTCAAGTGAAAACAAAACTAGTTTGTCCAACCTCTCCTCTGGGCTAATATCCTCCAAACCAGGCAAGATCCTGGTAAATCCTTGTGAAAGGGAATTTTGCAGTAATTTCATTGCAGTGTTGATGTAAACCTACTTGTGACATTAATAAATAAACTTAAATCTTTCCTGTACCCTCTCCAAAGCCTCCCCATCCTTCTGGTTGTTTAGCAACCAGAACTAAACACTATTCCAAATGTGGTCTAACTAAATTTCTGTACAGCTGCAACATGACTTGCTGTTTTTATATTCTGTGTCCTGACCAATGGAGGCAAGCATGCCATATGCCTTCTTGACCACCTTATCCACTTACGTTGCCACTTTTAGGGAACTGTGGACCTGTACGCCCAGAACCTTCTGCATGTTAATGCTCTCGAAGGTTCTGCCATTTACTGTATACTTCCTCCCTGCATTAGACCTTCCAAAATGCATCACCTCATATTTCTCAAAGAACAAAGAAAATTACAGCGCATGTCCGGATTAAATTCCATCTGCCAGATTAGTACAAAAATAAATTGCTGGGGGTGCTGGAAATCTGAAATAAAAACGGAAAATGCTGGAAAATCTCTGGCTGGGTCTGCGGAGAGAGACACGGAGTTAGCGTTTCCAATCATAGAACATAGAACATTACAGCGCAGAACAGGCCCTTCGGCCCACGATGTTGCACCGACCAGTTACAAAAACAATGACCCACTAGCCTAAACCAATCCCTTTTCGTCCATAAACCTATCCACAGATCTCTTAAACGCCCCCAAACTAGGTGCATTTACAACTGCAGCTGGCAGGGCATTCCAGTCCCTCACCACCCTCTGGGTAAAGAACCTACCCCTGACATCTGTCCTATAACTACCCCCCCTTAATTTAAAGTCGTGCCCCCTCGTGCTAGCTTTCTCCATCCTAGGAAAAAGGCTATCACTGTCTACCCTGTCTAAACCTCTAATCATCTTATATGTTTCAATGAGATCCCCTCTTAGCCGCCTTCTTTCCAGCGAAAACAACTCCAGTCTCCGGCAGACTCCAGACTCCCAAACCGGGAATTTAACCTGGGACCCTGGTGCTGAGAGGTCGCAGTGCTGAGCACCGTGGTTCTGCCCCTTTCACTCTCTTAGCCGAATGGTGAATGCTGTCGCTTCTCGCGCTGGACGGGGTGGGAGGCGGACATTTGAACAGTGCGCAGCGTTCAATCACACACTCACCTCCCCCATGCTGGCTAAACAGTCACTCTCCTCAGCTGAAAGATTGGCCTTCCTCGCATTCTCCAGTGCGATCTCCAGCCTCTGTAGGGCCTGTGCGTATTCACCGTCCACCTGGTGAATGCTGGCTAAGTAATAGTTTGCTCGGTGCAAGTCCGCAAACAGGTGGTTCTCTCTGTGGGGGAAGGACAAAGAAACAAAAATTATTCAGCGGGGGAGCCAACCACTGCTGTTCATGTGGCTGTCACAGTAACACAGTAAGGAGCCTCTCAACACCAGGATAAAGTCCAACAGCTTTATTTGACAGTAAACGCCACGAGCTTTCGGAGCGCTGCCCCTTCGTCAGGTGAGTGGGGAAGTTCTGATCACAAGTTCGAACACTTCAGCGGTCACGGGCATTCGGCCTCTGACCTTCGGGTAAGCATTCTCCAAGGCGGCCTTCACGACACACGACAGCGCAGAGTCGCTGAACAGAGACTGATAGCCAAGTTCCACACACATGAGGACGGTCTCAACAGGGATCTTGGGTTCATGTCGCACTATCTGTAACCCCCGTGACTTGCCTGGGTAAAAGAAATTGATAAAGGAGGGTAGGAGAAGCTATGAGGCTGGGCTAGTGCTTAATATAAAAAAGGATAGCAAGAGTTTGTATAAATATATAAAAAGGAAGAGGCTGGCTAGGGTGAACGTTGGTCCTTTAGAGGATGAGAAAGGGGAGCTAGTGGTAGGGGATAGGGATATGGCTAAGGTCTTGAATAACTTCTTTGTTTCTGTCTTCACGGAGGAGTTCGTGAATAATTTGCCGGGTGTTAGCGATGGAAAGGGGGTAGGAATGGAGGGTCTTAATGACATTACTGTTACTAGAGAGACGGTGCTCGACAGACTGGAGGGGCTGATTGTGGACAAGTCCCCAGGACCGGATGGAATGCATCCGAGGGTTCTGAAAGAAATGGCAGAGGTTATAGTGGATGCATTGGTGGTTATTTTCCAGACGTCGCTGGATTCCGGGGAAGTGCCGGAAGATTGGAAAACGGCTAATGTTACGCCGTTGTTTAAGAAGGGTGCCAGGCAAAAGGCAGGGAATTATAGGCTGGTTAGTTTAACGTCTGTGGTAGGTAAAATGTTAGAATCCGTCATTAAGGAGGAAATAGCGAGGCATCTTGAGGGGAATTGCTTGATAGGGCGGACGCAACACGGTTTCATTAAAGGGAAGTCGTGTCTGACAAATTTACTGGAGTTCTATGAGGATGTGTCTAGGGCAGTGGATGGAGGAGAGCCGGTGGATGTGGTCTTTCTGGATTTTCAGAAGGCGTTTGACAAAGTACCTCATAAGAGGTTATTGCAGAAGGTCAGGGGACATGGAGTTGGGGGTAGGGTGTTAGCGTGGATAGAGGATTGGTTGTCAAATAGGAGGCAGAGAGTGGGGGTCAATGGGTGCTATTCGGATTGGCGGTTGGTGACTAGTGGAGTGCCCCAGGGGTCGGTACTGGGGCCTCAGCTATTTACCATTTATATAGATGATCTGGAGGAGGGAACTGAGTGGAGGGTGTCGAAATTTGCTGATGACATCAAGATTGGGGGAAAGGCAAATTGTGCGGAGGGTGTGGAGAGTCTGCAGAAGGATCTAGATAGGCTGGGCGAATGGGCCAGGAAATGGCAAATGGAATTTAATGTTGGCAAGTGTGAGGTGGTCCACTTTGGTAGGAGGAATGGTAGGAAGGACTATTACTTCCGTGGCGAAAAACTGCAGCAGGCGACGGTGCAGAGGGACCTCGGGGTCCTTGTGCATGAGTCGCAAAAACCCAGCTTGCAGGTGCAGCAGGTGGTCAGGAAGGCGAATGGGATGCTGGCCTTCATAGCGAAGGGGATTGAATATAAAAGTAGGGAGGTCTTGCTGCAGCTGTATAGGGCATTGGTGAGGCCGCAGCTGGAGTACTGTGTGCAGTTTTGGGCGCCACACCTGCGCAAGGATATTTTGGCCTTGGAGGGAGTGCAGAGGAGGTTTACTAGGCTGATACCGGAGTTGAGGGGGTTGAGCTATGAGGAGAGGCTGAATAAACTGGGCTTGTACTCGTTAGAGTTTAGAAGAATGAGGGGAGATCTCATTGAGACGTATAAGATGATGAATGGGATGGATAGGATAGAGGTGGAGAGACTCTTCCCGCTCAAAAAAGACAGTAGGACTAGGGGGCACAGCCTCAAGATAAAGGGGAGGCGGTTTAGAACAGAGTTGAGGAGGAACTTCTTCACTCAAAGGGTGGTGAATCTCTGGAATTCTCTGCCCGTTGAAGAGGTGGAGGCTGCCTCGCTAAATATTTTTAAGAAACGGGTTGATGGGTTTTTGATAAGAGAAGGGATTAAGGGTTATGGGGAGAGGGCGGGAAGGTGGAACTGAGCCACGACAGATCAGCCATGATCTTATTGAATGGCGGGGCAGGCTCGAAGGGCCAGATGGCCTACTCCTGCTCCTATTTCTTATGTTCTTATGTAAAACCTCACTCACTGTACTGTCTGGAGACAATACACATCTCTTTAAACTGTGATCAGTGCTCCTTCCACTCACATTGTCTTTTTAAGACTTGATTACCTGTAAAGACTCACATTCCAACCATTAGTTTGTAAATTGAGTTTGTGTCTTTATATACCCTGTTTGTGATCAGAACTCCCACTCACCTGATGAAGGAGCAGTGCTCCGAAAGCTAGTGGTTTTTGCTACCAAATAAACCTGTTGGACTTTAACCTGGTGTTGTGAGACTCTCACTGTGTCTATCCCAGTCCAACACCGGCATCTCCACATCAGAGTAACTCAGGTAGGCTACACTTATTCCAAACCTCTCACCAGCACTATGTTCAGTGACCGACCCTGACAACAAGCTAATCCTGACTTGAGAAAGGATATACTGGCAATGGAGGGGGTGCAGAGGAGATTCACTAGGTTGATTCTGGAGTTGAGAGGGTTGGCTTATGAGGAGAGACTGAATAGACTGGGGCTATACTCATTGGAATTCAGAAGAATGAGGGGAGATCTTATAGAAACATATAAGATTTTGAAGGGAATGGATAAGATAGAAGCAGGGAAGTTGTTTCCACTGGCGGGTGAAACTAGAACTAGGGGGCATGGCCTCAAAATAAGGGGAAGCAGATTTGGGACTGAGTTGAGGAGGAATTTCTTCACTCAAAGGGTTGTGAATCTGTGGAATTCCCTGCCCAGTGAAGCAGTTGAGGCTCCCTCATTGAATGTTTTTAAGGCAAGGATAGATAAATTTTTGAACAGTAAAGGAATTAAGGGTTACGGTGAGCGGGCGGGTAAGTGGAGCTGAGTCCATGAAAACATCAGCCATGATCTTATTGAATGGCGAAGCAGGCTCGAGGGACCAGATGGCCTACTCCTGCTCCTAGTTCTTATGCTGTTATTATGTAAACAACATTCTCCCGTCTCACAATCTCCTCCCATTCCACAACCCACCCGGATACCAGCACCCCACTCAATCAGGCCACTCTCTCTTTTCCTACTCTATGAACGGTATGCTTTGTCTGTTTAGCGCGCAACAAGCAATATTTTTCACTGTATACTAATACGTGTGACAATAATAAATCAAATCTAATCGAAATGGGACTGCTTCAAGATTCAGTATTTTTCTACAGGCAGTCAGTTTGTCTGGTGGGAATGCAGCAGATGCTGTGAAAGCAGAATAATTATTATCAATGGCCATGCTCTTGTTTTAGACAGCTTTTATAATGCAACATGAGTCCAGGCTTTTTCCTTTGATGTCCCTCAGCACTGACCCCCTGACAGTGCGGCACTCCCTCAGCACTGACCCTCTGACAGTGCGGCACTCCCTCAGCACTGACCCTCTGACAGTGCGGCACTCCCTCAGCACTGACCCTCTGACAGTGCGGCACTCCCTCAGCACTGACCCTCTGACAGTGCGGCACTCCCTCAGCACTGACCCTCTGACAGTGCGGCACTCCCTCAGCACTGACCCTCTGACAGTGCGGCACTCCCTCAGCACTGACCCTCTGACAGTGCGGCATTCCCTCAGTACTGACCCTCTGACAGTGCGGCATTCCCTCAGTACTGACCCTCTGACAGTGCGGCACTCCCTCAGCACTGACCCTCTGACAGTGCGGCACTCCCTCAGTACTGACCCTCTGACAGTGTGGCACTCCCTCAGCACTGACCCTCTGACAGTGCGGCACTCCCTCAGCACTGACCCTCTGACATTGCGGCACTCCCTCAGCACTGACCCTCTGACAGTGCGGCACTCCCTCAGCACTGACCCTCTGACAGTGCGGCACTCCCTCAGCACTGACCCTCTGACAGTGCGGCACTCCCACAGCACTGACCCTCTGACAGTGCGGCACTCCCTCAGCACTGACCCTCTGACAGTGCGGCACTCCCTCAGCACTGACCCTCTGACAGTGCGGCACTCCATCAGCACTGACCCTCTGACAGTGCGAAACTCCCTCAGCACTGACCCTCTGAGAGTGCGGCAGTCCCTCAGCACTGACCCTCTGACAGTGCGGCACTCCCTCAGCACTGACCCTCTGACAGTGCAGCACTCCCTCAGCACTGACCCTCTAACAGTGCGGCACTCCCTCAGCACTGACCCTCTGACAGTGCGGCACTCCCTCAGTACTGACCCTCTGACAGTGCGGCACTCCCTCAGCACTGACCCTGTGACAGTGCGGCATTCCCTCAGCACTGACCCTCTGACGGTGCAGCACTCCCTCAGCACTGACCCTCTGACAGTGCGGCACTCCCTCAGCACTGACCCTCTGACAGTGCGGCACTCCCTCAGCACTGACCCTCTGACAGTGCGGCACTTCCTCAGCACTGACCCTCTGACAGTGCGGCACTCCCTCAGCACTGACCCTCTGACAGTGCGGCACTCCCTCAGCACTGACCCTCTGACAGTGCGGCACTCCATCAGCACTGACCCTCTGACAGTGCGGCGCTCCCTCAGCACTGACCCTCTGACAGTGCGGCACTCCCTCAGTACTGACCCTCTGACAGTGCGGCACACCCTCAGCACTGACCTTCTGACAGTGCGGCACTCCCTCAGTACTGACCCTCTGACAGTGCGGCACTCCCTCAGTACTGACCCTCTGACAGTGCAGCACTCCCTCAGCACTGACCCTCTGACAGTGCGGCACTCCCTCAGCACTGACCCTCTGACAGTGCGGCACTCCCTCAGCACTGACCCTCTGACAGTGCGGCACTCCCTCAGCACTGACCCTCTGACAGTGCGAAACTCCCTCAGCACTGACCCTCTGACAGTGCGGCAGTCCCTCAGCACTGACCCTCTGACAGTGCGGCACTCCCTCAGCACTGACCCACTGACAGTGCAGCACTCCCTCAGCACTGACCCTCTAACAGTGCGGCACTCCCTCAGCACTGACCCTCTGACAGTGCGGCACTCCCTCAGTACTGACCCTCTGACAGTGCGGCACTCCCTCAGCACTGACCCTGTGACAGTGCGGCATTCCCTCAGCACCGACCCTCTGACGGTGCAGCACTCCCTCAGCACTGACCCTCTGACAGTGCGGCACTCCCTCAGCACTGACCCTCTGACAGTGCGGCACTCCCTCAGCACTGACCCTCTGACTGTGCGGCACTTCCTCAGCACTGACCCTCTGACTGTGCGGCACTCCCTCAGCACTGACACTCTGACAGTGCGGCACTCCCTCAGCACTGACCCTCTGACAGTGCGGCACTCCCTCAGCACTGACCCTCTGACAGTGCGGCACTCCCCCAGCACTGACCCTGTGACAGTGCGGCACTCCCTCAGCACTGACCCTGTGACAGTGCGGCACTCCCTCAGCACTGACCCTCTGACAGTGCGGCACTCCCTCAGCACTGACCCTGTGACAGTGCGGCACTCCCTCAGTACTGACCCTCTGACAGTGCGGCACTCCCTCAGCACTGACCCTCTGACAGTGTGGCACTCCCTCAGCACTGACCCTCTGACAGTGCGGCACTCCCTCAGCACTGACCCTCTGACAGTGCGGCACTCCCTCAGCACTGACCCTGTGACAGTGCGGCACTCCCTCAGTACTGACCCTCTGACAGTGCGGCACTCCCTCAGCACTGACCCTCTGACAGTGCGGCACTCCCTCAGCACTGACCCTGTGACAGTGCGGCACTCCCTCAGCACTGCAATGGGTGTGTCCGGTTGGGAGATTGGCTCCAGGTTGAAGATGGTGATTTGGTCTGAGTTAATCCTGTCCCATCCCCCCTTGGGACACGGACAATGTGAGGATCCCCTGACCTCGGACTGGGATGTTCTGGTTTTGGGTTAAGGATCCAAGAACAACACAGCACGGGAAACAGGCCCTTCGGCCCAACGACTTAAGGGCCTGTGACTTAGAAAGGTTGCAGAGCTGGGCTGTGAGGTGGCGGATGGAGTTTAATGTGGAGAAGTGTGAGGTAATTCACTTTGGTAGGAATAACAGATGTGTCGAGTATAGGGCTAACGGGAGGACTTTGAATAGTGTGGAGGAGCAGAGGGATCTAGGTGTATGTGTACATAGATCCCTGAAAGTTGGGAATCAAGTAGATAAGGTTGTTAAGAAGGCGTACGGTGTCTTGGTGTTTATTGGTAGGGGGATTGAATTTAGGAGTCTCAGCGTCATGATGCAACTGTACACAACTCTGGTGCGGCCACACTTGGAGTTTTGTGTGCAGTTCTGGTCCCCACATTACAGGAAGGATGTAGAGGCTTTGGAGAAGGTGCAGAGGAGGTTTACCAGGATGTTGCCTGGTATGGAGGGGAGATCCTATGAGGAGAGATTGAGAGATTTGGGGTTGTTTTCGCTGGAAAGAAGGCGACTAAGAGGGGACCTTATTGAAACATATTAGATTATTAGAGGTTTAGACAGGGTAGATAGTGATAGCCTTTTTCCTAGGATGGAGAAAGCTAACACGAGGGGGCACGACTTTAAATTAAGGGGGGGTAGTTATAGGACTGATGTCAGGGGTAGGTTCTTTACCCAGAGGGTGGTGAGGGACTGGAATGCCCTGCCAGCTGCAGTTGTAAATGTACCTAGTTTGGGGGCGTTTAAGAGATCCGTGGATAGGTTTATGGATGAAAAGGGATTGGTTTAGGCTAGTGGGTCATTGTTTTGTAACTGGTCGGCGCAACATCGTGGGCCGAAGGGCCTGTTCTGCGCTGTAATGTTCTATGTTCTATGAGCCCGCGCTGCCATCTTAACACTCTGAGTGCCTTCCTCTACCCATGACCTTTGTCTACGCCGATTGGGGGAGATCGAGGGGAGACTAATTTAGGGACAATTTGTTGCACCAATCAGCCTAAGAGCACGTTTTTGGGGTTGAGAGGGTTCGGTAAATCCTACTCTCCGAATCTGGAGTGTGAGTGTTAGTGACTGAGATCACGGGAATCACGTGCCTTGGGAAAGGCCATTCCCCTGCTCCGTTACCGCACAGTGTGTCCCATTCCCCATCCGTTCCCTCGCCAGCCCCGAGAATCCCCGCCGATGGACCGGATTGGAGGATTAACCCGAGAGTTCGGTTCAGAGGGAGCCTGAGGTTGAGGGTCTGAGTGTGGATGAGGTTGAGAATGGATCAGTTCCTCACTCTGCAACGGCGATACTCTGCCGGATGTGTTCCATGCTGCGCTCAGTGTCCTTCAGCAGATTCCCAACAATTCCCAGATTCAGGTAGACCCCCGTTCGCATCTTCTTCAGGCTCTTTGCTGAAACCCTGTGGCTGGTGGGACCTGCAGGAAAATGACTGCATTCAGGAAACATCTCGCCTGCCCTCCGGTAGAACAGAGTGAAGGAAATAGAACATCGAACATTACAGCGCAGAACAGGCCCTTCGGCCCACGATGTTGCACCGACCAGTTACAAAAACAATGACCCACTAGCCTAAACCAGTCCCTTTTCATCCATAAACCTATCCACAGATCTTTTAAACGCCCCCAAACTAGGTGCATTTACAACTGCAGCTGGCAGGGCATTCCAGTCCCTCACCACCCTCTGGGTAAAGAACCTATCCCTGACATCTGTCCTATAACTACCCCCCCTTAATTTAAAATCGTGCCCCCTCGTGCTAGCTTTCTCCATCCTAGGAAAAAGGCTATCACTATCTACCCTGTCTAAACCTCTAATCATCTTATATGTTTCAATGAGGTCCCCTCTTAGCCGCCTTCGAAATGACGACATTCACATCGTTCAAAAACATCGGAAAACATCTCTTCAAACCAGTAAATCACTGCACTGCACAGGGAGGCCAATCAGCCCATCCGTCTACACTGACCCTCCAACAAAGCTTCCTACCCTGGCCCAGGCTCCGTAACCCCGCACAATTTGACCCACCCATCCACCTGAACTGACCTTGGCACGCAGAGAGGTGAATTTGGCAGGGCCAGTCGCTCTAACTCACACACTTTCGGGCTGTGGGAGGAAACCGGGAGCACCCGCAGCAAACCCAGGCAGACACGGGGAGAATGTGCAGGCTCCGCACAGACAGTGACCCGAGCCGGGGATTGAACCCGGGGTCCCTGGCGCTATGAGGCAGCAGCGCTGACCCCCACTGTGTCACCGTGCTGCTCTGCCGTGGTGAAGTCGTCCATTCGGCCCATCACATTGCTGCTGGTTCTGCTGCCTCGCCCCCAGACCCGGTGCCAATCCCCGCAGACCTGTAATCTCGTTCAGCAGAGCACTGTGGGAACTCTGAGATGGGGGAGAGGCTGAGGGAGATGGCCCAGATAGAATCAGTGCAGAAGGAGGCCATTCAGCCCATCGAATCTGCACTGACAACAATCCCTCCCATTCCCTATCTGATCCCAGTAACATCACATATTTACCCCATTAATCCCTCTCACACTAAGTGGGACTATAGTGTGGCCATTCCACCTAACCTGCCCATCCCTAGACCATACAGATCAGGGTCAGGATTAACAGCACTGATGTATAGAGGGATCAGCATTCCCGGGACTCGGAGACCCTAATTCCTGTGGAACATATAGGCAAACGACAGGACGCTGTACTCAACGGGATTCCATGCAGACCGGGATTCCCTACACACCGGGATTCCCTACGCACCGGGATTCCCCACACAGCGGGATTCCCTACGCACCGGGATTCCCCACACAGCGGGATTCCCTACGCGCCGGGATTCCCTACGCACCGGGATTCTCTACACGCCGGGATTCCCTACACGCCGGGATTCCCCACACAGCGGGATTCCCTACACGCCGGGATTCCCTACACACCGGGATTCCCTACGCACCGGGATTCCCCACACAGCGGGATTCCCTACGCGCCGGGATTCCCTACGCACCGGGATTCTCTACACGCCGGGATTCCCTACACGCCGGGATTCCCCACACAGCGGGATTCCCTACACGCCGGGATTCCCTACACACCGGGATTCCCTACGCACCGGGATTCCCTACGCGCCGGGATTCCCCACACAGCGGGATTCCCTACGCGCCGGGATTCCCCACACAGCGGGATTCCCTACACGCCGGGATTCCCTACGCGCCGGGATTCCCTACGCACCGGGATTCCCTACGCGCCGGGATTCCCCACACAGCGGGATTCCCTACACGCCGGGATTCCCTACGCACCGGGATTCCCTACACGCCGGGATTCCCTACGCACCGGGATTCCCTACGCGCCGGGATTCCCCACACAGCGGGATTCCCTACACGCCGGGATTCCCTACGCACCGGGATTCCCTACGCGCCGGGATTCCCCACACAGCGGGATTCCCTACGCGCCGGGATTCCCCACACAGCGGGATTCCCTACACGCCGGGATTCCCTACACGCCGGGATTCCCCACACAGCAGGATTCCCTACACGCCGGGATTCCCAGAACGCCGGGATTCCCCACACAGCGGGATTCCCTACACGCCGGGATTCCCTACACGCCGGGATTCCCTACACGCCGGGATTCCCTACATGCCGGGATTCCCTACGGGCCGGGATTCCCTACACGCCGGGATTCCCTACACGCCGGGATTCCCTACACGCCGGGTTTCCCCACACAGCGGGATTCCCTACACGCCGGGATTCCCTACGCGCCGGGTTTCCCCACACAGCGGGATTCCCTATACGCCGGGATTCCCTACACTCCGGGATTCCCTGCACGCCGGGATTCCCTACACGCCGGGATTCCCTACGCACCGGGATTCCCTACACGCCGGGATTCCCTACATGCCGGGATTCCCTACGCACCGGGATTCCCTACACGCCGGGATTCCCTACACGTCAGGATTCCCTACACGCCGGGATTCCCTACACGCCGGGATTCCCTACACAGCGGGATTCCCTACACGCCAGGATTCCCTACACGCCGGGATTCCCTACACGCCGGGATTCCCTACACGCCAGGATTCCCTACACGCCGGGATTCCCTACACAGCGGGATTCCCTACACGCCGGGATTCCCTACACGCCGGGATTCCCTACACGCCGGGATTCCCTACGGGCCGGGATTCCCTACACGCCGGGATTCCCTACGCGCCGGGATTCCCTACGCACCGGGATTCCCTACACGCCAGGATTCCCTACGCACCGGGATTCCCTACGCACCGGGATTCCCTACACGCCAGGATTCCCTACGCACTGGGATTCCCTACGCACCGGGATTCCCTACGCACCGGGATTCCCTACACGCCGGGATTCCCTACAGGCCGGGATTCCCTACACGCCGGGATTCCCTACGGGCCGGGATTCCCTACACGCCGGGATTCCCTACGGGCCGGGATTCCCTACACGCCGGGATTCCCTACGGGCCGGGATTCTACACGCCGGGATTCCCCACACAGTGGGATTCCCCACACAGCGGGATTCTCTACACACCGGGATTCTCTACACGCCGGGATTCCCTACACGCCGGGATTCCCTACGGGCCGGGATTCTATACGCTGGGATTCCCCACACAGCGGGATTCCCTACACACCGGGATTCTCTACACGCCGGGATTCCCTACACGCCGGGATTCTCTACACGCCGGGATTCCCTACACGCCGGGATTCCCCACACGCCGGAATTCCCCACACAGCGGGATTCCCGGGATTTTGTACCTTCCAGTTTCTCATTCAGGATTTCCAGGCTTCTCTCAAACCCTTTCCGAGCCTGATGGAGGGCTTCCCCTGATTGGTCACTCCTGTGTCTCAGCAGGTAACTCCGACCAATCAGAATCCAGGCTCTCTGTTGATCCGCGTAATTCCCGATGGATTGGGCCAATTCCAGAAACGCTCGGTGATGCTGGAGGAGGGAGTTAAACAGAGACAGACCAGTCTGGACACATCAGAGACAAAAACATATCCACAAACATTCACTCCCTCCACCACCAACACACAGTGACAGCCGTGTGTACCATCTACAAGATGCACTGCAGCAACTCACCAAGGCTCCTTAGGCAGCACCTTCCAAACCCACCACCACTTCCATCTAGAAGGACAGGAGCAGCAGATACCTGGGAACACCCCCCACCTGGAGATTCCCCTCCGAGTCACTCACTATCCTGATTTGGAAATATATCGGCCGTTCCTTCACTGTCACTGGGTCAGAATCCTGGAACTCCCTCCCTAACAGCACTGTGGGTGTACCTACACCTCAGGGACTGCAGCGGCTCAAGAAGGCAGCTCCCCAGCACCTTCTGAAGGGGCAATTAGGGATGGGCAGTGAAGGCAGCTCCCCAGCACCTTCTGAAGGGGCAATTAGGGATGGGCAGTGAAGGCAGCTGCCCAGCACCTTCTGAAGGGGCAATTAGGGATGGGCAGTGAAGGCAGCTCCCCAGCACCTTCTGAAGGGGCAATTAGGGATGGGCAATAAATTCTGGTCCAGCTTGAAACACCCACATCCCATAAATGAGAAAAACAACACACGATCCCACACCCGTGCCCACATGTCTGTCCTTGACTTGCTGCAATGTTCCAGTGAAGCTCAACGCAAACTGGAGGAACCTCACCTCACCTCACCCCATCCTCCGGCTCGGCACTTTACAGCCTTCCCGTCTCAACATCAAATTCAACGGTTTCAGATGATTCGCTCTACCCCACTTCCACTTTGTTTAATGTTTTACTCTTCTCTCCCTTTCATTTCTTCATTGTCTTTCTTCATTTTTCTTCCCCCCCCGCCCCCCCGACACTCTTTACCCCGACTATACACTCCTTCCCTTACCCTTTCCTCCCGCTTCCCCTTTTCTACATTCTACCTCTGTCCCATTACCCCCTCCCCCGCCCCCCCCCGTAACATCTCTATCTGCCACAGCTCATAGCTTCTCTGCCCTTTGATGATGATGATGATAAGATGATGAATGGGATGGATAGGATAGAGGTGGAGAGACTCTTCCCGCTCAAAAAAGACAGTAGGACTAGGGGGCACAGCCTCAAGATAAAGGGGGGGCGGTTTAGAACAGAGTTGAGGAGGAACTTCTTCACTCAAAGAGTGGTGAATCTCTGGAATTCTCTGCCCGTTGAGGTGGTGGAGGCTGCCTCGCTAACTATTTTTAAGACGCGGGTTGATGGGTTTTTGATAAGAGAAGGGATTAAGGGTTATGGGGAGAGGGCGGGAAGGTGGAACTGAGCCACGACAGATCAGCCATGATCTTATTGAATGTTGGGGCAGGCTCGAAGGGCCAGATGGCCTACTCCTGCTCCTATTTCTTATGTTCTTATGTTCTTTGCCCACTCACACCCTCTCTCTCCCTGGGCTGCCATTAGCAGCCTTTCCCCTGGTTTCTCTGACTGTGATCCACCTTTCATTCCCTCCCCCTGCAGTGTAGATATCTCCCACTTTCTCCGCCTTTTTCGCTTTGACCCGGGGTCACCGGGACTGGAAACACCAGCTCTCTTCTCTCCTCGCGGAGACTGACAGACCCGCTGAGATTTTCCAGTGTTCTCCCTTTTGGTTTCAGATTCCAGCCTCCGCAGTAATTATCCGGTGAGTAAACAGTCCCTGGGTTGGGAATGTGGGGAATGCACAGACAGAGGAAAGGTTGGAGAGGTTCGGTTTGTACCTGCTGGAGTTTAGAAGAGGGAGAGGGGACTCGATCGAAGCTTTAAGATGCTGAGGGGGTGTTGGCGGGGTGGGTGTGGAGAGGAAGCTTCCTCTTAGAACATAGAACATTACAGCGCAGAACAGGCCCTTCGGCCCACGATGTTGCGCCGACCAGTTACAAAACAATGACCCACTAGCCTAAACCAATCCCTTTTCATCCATAAACCTATCCACAGATCTCTTAAACGCCCCCAAACTAGGTGCATTTACAACTGCAGCTGGCAGGGCATTCCAGTCCCTCACCACCCTCTGGGTAAAGAACCTACCCCTGACATCTGTCCTATAACTACCCCACCTTAATTTAAAATCGTGCCCCCTCGTGCTAGCTTTCTCCATCCTAGGAAAAAGGCTATCACTATCCACCCTATCTAAACCTCTAATCATCTTATATGTTTCAATAAGATCCCCTCTTAGCCGCCTTCTTTCCTGCGAAAACAACCCCAAATCTCTCAATCTCTCCTCATAGGATCTCCCTTCCATACCAGGCAACATCCTGGTAAACCTCCTCTGCACCCTCTCCAAAGCCTCCACATCCTTCCTGTAATGTGGGGACCAGAACTGCACACAGTACTCCAAGTGTGGCCGCACCAGAGATGTGTACAGTTGCATCATGACGCTGCGACTCCTAAATTAAATCCCCCTACCAATAAACGCCAAGACTCCGTATGCCTTCTTAACAACCTTATCCACTTGATTCCCAACTTTCTCTTGGGGGAGAACTCGGGCTCACTGTTTAAGGATAAGGGGTCGACCCGTTTCAGATGGAGATGGGGGGGAAATGTTTTCTCTCAAAGGGCGGAGAGTCTCCGGAACTTTCTTCCTCAAAAGGCAGTGGGAACAGAGGCTGGGAATGTTCTCAGGGCCGAGCTCGATAGATTCCAGATTAACGAGGGGGTTAAGGGTTATCGGGGGGTCAGCAAGAATGTGGGGCTGGAGTTACAATCAGATCAGTCACGGTCTTATAGAATGGGACAGCAGGATCGAGGGGCTGAATGGCCTCCTCCTGCTCCTGTATTCTCACGTTAATTCCCTGCTTTTATTTCAGATTTCCAGTCTCTGCAGTTCCTGGCTGTTACTCTCTCTCTCTCTCACACACAGAGGGCTCTGTGCCCTGTCTGCTGTCACTGCGGGGGCGGTGGGTGGGGTGGGGTGGGGGGGGGGGGTCCCACGGGCAGCTCTGGGCAGTCAGCGGTGGGGATGGGGGGGGGGGGGCGGAGATCCTGTTTTCCCACAGGGATAGCAGCCTCAATCCCCACCCCAGGAATCCTCCGCAGGCTCTTTCTGCAGGAGCCGAGGCAGAGTGACAGTGTGAGAAACAAGCTGACCAGAGCTGGGAAGAGAGACAGTTTCCTTTCCACAGAAAACTACAACCCCACCCGCTGCACTGTTTCCAAAACCCACCCCCCTCCAGCTCGTTATAACACAGGGAGAGGCCATTCAGCCCCTCCAGCCTCCGTACAGCCATTTAGAACATAGAACCCTACAGTGCAGAAACAGGCCCTTCGGCCCATCGAGTCTGCACCGAACACAATCCCACCCAGACCCTATCCCCATATCCCTACACATTTTACCTGCTAATCCCTCTAACCTACACATCCCAGGATACTAAGGGGTAATTTTAGCATAGCCAATGAACCTAACCCGCACATCTTTGGACTGTGGGAGGAAACCGGAGCACCCGGAGAAAACCCACGCAGACACGAGGAGAATGTGCAAACTCCACACAGGCAGTGACCCGAGCCGGGAATCGAACCCAGGACCCTGGAGCTGTGAAGCAGCAGTGCTAATCACTGTGCTACCGTGCCGCCCTAATTAATAGGATTTAATAAGATCACAGCCGATTTAACCTCCCCCAGTCCATCCCAGGACATAGATAGGATGCAGGAATGGGCGGAGAAGTGGCAGATGGACTTCAACGCGGATAAATGTGTAGTCGTCCATTTCGGCAGAACCAATGGGATGAACGAGTACACTATTAAGGGCAGGGGTCTTAGTAGCGTTGAAGAGCAGAAGGATCTCGGGGTCCGGGTTCACAGGACTCTTAAATCGGCCTCGCAGGTGGAGGAGGTGGTCAAGAAGGCGTATGGTGTACTGGCCTTCATTAATCGAGGGATTGAGTTTAGGAGTCGGGAGGTAATGCTGCAACTTTACAGGACCCTTGTCAGGCCTCATTTGGAGTACTGTGCGCAGTTCTGGTCGCCTCACTATAGGAAAGACGTAGAAGCTATTGAAAGGGTGCAGAGGAGATTTACAAGGATGTTGCCTGGACTGGGAGGCATGCCTTATGAAGATAGGTTGAGGGAGCTGGGACTCTTTTCCTTGGAGAGGCGAAGGTTGAGAGGCGACCTGATAGAAGTTTATAAAATGTTGAGAGGAATAGATAGGGTGGACTCTCAGAGGCTATTTCCCCGGGTTGAAATGGTCGCTACGAGAGGACACAGATTTAAGGTGCGGGGAGGGAAGTACAGAGGTGATGTTAGGGGTAAGTTTTTCACTCAGAGGGTGGTGAGTGAATGGAATCGGCTGCCGTCGTCGGTGGTGGAGGCGAACTCGCTGGGGTCTTTTAAAAGACTTCTGGATGAGTATATGGGGTTTAATGGGATTGGGGGTTATAGATAGGTCTATAGATTGGTGGGGTTGATGTGATCTCCGCAACTCGAGGGCCGAAGGGCCTGTTTGTGCTGTAATGTTCTATGTTCTAACCCCCTCCCTCCGTCCCGGGATCACCCGAGGGAACCCCCTCCCTCCGTCCCGGGATTCTCCGAGGGAACCCCCTCCCTCCGTCCCGGGATCACCCGAGGGAACCCCCTCCCTCCGTCCCGGGATTCTCCGAGGGAACCCCCTCCCTCCGTCCCGGGATCACCCGAGGGAACCCCCTCCCTCCGTCCCGGGATTCTCCGAGGGAACCCTCTCCCTCCGTCCCGGGATTCTCCGAGGGAACCCCCCCCTCCGTCCCGGGATCACCCGAGGGAACCCCCTCCCTCCGTCCCGGGATTCTCCGAGGGAACCCCCTCCCTCTGTCCCGGGATCACCCGAGGGAACCCCCTCCCTCCGTCCCGGGATCACTCGAGGGAACCCCCTCCCTCCGTCCCGGGATCACTCGAGGGAACCCCCCCCTCCGTCCCGGGATCACCCGAGGGAACCCCCCCCTCCGTCCCGGGATTCTCCGAGGGAACCCCCCCCCCTCCCTCCGTCCCGGGATCACCCGAGGGAACCCCCTCCCTCCGTCCCGGGATTCTCCGAGGGAACCCCCCCCCCTCCCTCCGTCCCGGGATCACACGAGGGGACCCCCCTCCCTCCCTCCGTCCCGGGATCACCCGAGGGAACCCCCCCCTCCCTCCGTCCCGGGATTCTCCGAGGGAACCCCCTCCCTCCGTCCCGGGATCACCCGAGGGGACCCCCTCCTCCGTCCCGGGATTCTCCGAGGGAACCCCCTCCCTCCGTCCCAGGATCACCCGAGGGAACCCCCTCCCTCCGTCCCGGGATCACCCGAGGGGACCCCCTCCTCACTCCGTCCCGGGATCACCCGAGGGAACCCCCCCCTCCTCCCTCCGTCCCGGGATTCTCCGAGGGAACCCCCTCCCTCGGTCCCGGGATCACCCGAGGGAACCCCCTCCCTCCGTCCCGGGATTCTCCGAGGGAACCCTCTCCCTCCCTCCGTCCCGGGATTCTCCGAGGGAACCCCCTCCCTCCGTCCCAGGATCACCCGAGGGGACCCCCCCCCTCCGTCCCGGGATCACCCGAGGGAACCCCCCCTCCCTCCGTCCCGGGATCACCCGAGGGAACCCCCTCCCTCCGTCCCGGGATCACCCGAGGGAACCCCCTCCCTCCGTCCCGGGATTCTCCGAGGGAACCCTCTCCCTCCCTCCGTCCCGGGATTCTCCGAGGGAACCCCCCCTCCCTCCGTCCCGGGATCACCCGAGGGAACCCCCTCCCTCCGTCCCGGGATCACCCGAGGGAACCCCCTCCCTCCGTCCCGGGATTCTCCGAGGGAACCCTCTCCCTCCCTCCGTCCCGGGATTCTCCGAGGGAACCCCCCCTCCCTCCGTCCCGGGATCACCCGAGGAACCCCCCCTCCCTCCGTCCCGGGATCACCCGAGGGAACCCCCCCCCCTCCGTCCCGGGATCACCCGAGGGAACCCCCTCCCTCCGTCCCGGGATCACCCGAGGGAACCCCCTCCCTCCGTCCCGGGATTCTCCGAGGGAACCCCCCCCCTCCGTCCCGGGATCACCCGAGGGAACCCCCTCCTCCCTCAGTCCCGGGATCACCCGAGGGAACCCCCTCCCTCCATAGAACATAGAACATAGAACATAGAACATTACAGCGCAGAACAGGCCCTTCGGCCCACGATGTTGCGCCGACCAGTTACAAAACAATGACCCACTAGCCTAAACCAATCCCTTTTCATCCATAAACCTATCCACAGATCTCTTAAACGCCCCCAAACTAGGTGCGTTTACAACTGCAGCTGGCAGGGCATTCCAGTCCCTCACCACCCTCTGGGTAAAGAACCTACCCCTGACATCTGTCCTATAACTACCCCCCCTTAATTTAAAATCGTGCCCCCTCGTGTTAGCTTTCTCCATCCTAGGAAAAAGGCTATCACTATCTACCCTGTCTAAACCTCTAATCATCTTATATGTTTCAATGAGATCCCCTCTTAGCCGCCTTCTTTCCAGCGTAAACAACCCCAAATCACTCAATCTCTCCTCATAGGATCTCCCCTCCATACCAGGCAACATCCTGGTAAACCTCCTCTGCACCCTCTCCAAAGCCTCTACATCCTTCTTGTAATGTGGGGACCAGAACTGCACACAAAACTCCAAGTGCGGCCGCACCAGAGATGTGTACAGTTGCATCATGACGCTACGACTCCTAAATTCAATCCCCCTACCAATAAATGCCAAAACTCCGTATGCCTTCTTAACAACTTTATCTACTTGATTCCCAACTTTCAGGGATCTATGTACACATACACCTAGATCCCTCTGCTCCTCCACACTATTCAAAGTCCTCCCGTTAGCCCTATACTCAACACATCTGTTATTCCTACCGAAATGAATTACCTCACACTTCTCCACATTAAACTCCATTCGCCACCTCTCAGCCCAGCTCTGCAACCTTTCTAAGTCATCCTGCAAACTATGACACCCTTCCTCACAATCTACCACACCTCCGACTTTGGTGTCATCAGCAAACTTACTAATCCACCCAACTATACCCTCATCCAGATCATTAATAAAAATTACAAACAGCAGTGGCCCCAAAACAGATCCCTGAGGCACACCACTTGTAACCGAACTCCATGACGAATATTTCCCATCAACCACCACTCCGTCCCGGGATCACCCGAGGGAACCCCCTCCCTCCGTCCCGGGATTCTCCGAGGGAACCCTCTCCCTCCCTCCGTCCCGGGATTCTCCGAGGGAACCCCCTCCCTCCGTCCCAGGATCACCCGAGGGGACCCCCCCCCCTCCGTCCCGGGATCACCCGAGGGGACCCCCCCCCCCCTCCGTCCTGGGATCACCCGAGGGAACCCCCCCCCCTCCGTCCCGGGATCACCCGAGGGACCCCCCCCCCCCTGCTGCCCACAGTGATAATTTCTCCTTCCTTATATAACGGGGGGGGGCCAACTCTACATTATTAGAGATCCCACCCCCTCCCCTGCACCTCTCTGCCCCCCGGCTACAGCTCTGTGAACCTTGACCCCAGTTCGATGAACCTTGAGCCCAGCTCCCTGAACTCTGACCCCCCACCTCTCCAAACCATGAACTCAGTGCCCTCAACCTTGAACTCAGCTCTGCAAACCTTGAACCCAACTCACAGAAACTTGGCTCCTGCCCCCTGAACCTTGACCCCAGCTCCCCGTTTGGTGACCCCTGCCCCGAACCTTGACCCCAGCCACCTGCCCAGTGACCCCTGCCCACAGAACCTTAACTACAGCTCCTGTGGCCAGTGACCCCTGCCCACGAACCTTGATCCCAGCTCCCCACCCGGTGACCCCTGCCCCCCGAACCTTGACCTTACCTTCAGCGAAGATTTCCACTTGCCCAGCTCCAGGAAGGATTCACCAATCAGGCGGTGAGCAATGCCACAGCCAATCACGTCTCTCTGCTTCTCCAGCAAATTCAATGCCCGTTTGTGTTCCTGGATCGCGTCCCCAAATCGACCTATCAGAGAGAGACAGAGTTACCTCAGCACTGACCCTCTGACAGTGCGACACTCCCTCAGTACTGACCCTCTGACAGTGCGGCACTCCCTCAGCACTGACCCTCTGACAGTGCGGCACTCCCTCAGCACTGACCCTCTGACAGTGCTGCACTCCCTCAGCACTGACCCTCTGACAGTGCGGCACTCCCTCAGCACTGACCCTCTGACAGTGTGGCACTCTCTCAGCACTGACCCTCTGACAGTGCGGCACTCCCTCAGTACTGACTCTCTCTCAGCACTGACCCTCTGACAGTGCTGCACTCCCTCAGCACTGACCCTCTGACAGTGCGACACTCCCTCAGCACTGACCCTCTGACAGTGCGGCACTCCCTCAGCACTGACCCTCTGACAGTGCTGCACTCCCTCAGCACTGACCCTCTGACAGTGCGGCACTCCCTCAGCACTGACCCTCTGACAGTGTGGCACTCTCTCAGCACTGACCCTCTGACAGTGCGGCACTCCCTCAGTACTGACTCTCTCTCAGCACTGACCCTCTGACAGTGCTGCACTCCCTCAGCACTGACCCTCTGACAGTGCGACACTCCCTCAGCACTGACCCTCTGACAGTGCGGCACTCCCTCAGCACTGACCCTCTGACAGTGCGGCACTCCCCCAGCACTGACCCTCTGACAGTGTGGCACTCCCTCAGTACTGACCCTCTGACAGTGCGGCACTCCCTCAGTACTGACCCTCTGACAGTGCGGCACTCCCTCAGCACTGACCCTCTGACAGTGCGGCACTCCCTCAGCACTGACCCTCTGACAGTGCGGCACTCCCTCAGCACTGACCCTCTGACAGTGCGGCACTCCCTCAGTACTGACTCTCTGACAGTGCGGCACTCCCTCAGTACTGACACTCTGACAGTGCGGCACTCCCTCAGTACTGACCCGCTGACAGTGCTGCACTCACTCAGCACTGACCCTCTGACAGTGCGGCACTCCCTCAGCACTGACCCTCTGACAGTGCAGCACTCCCTCAGCACTGACCCTCTGACAGTGCGGCACTCCCTCAGCACTGACCCTCTGACAGTGCGGCACTCCCTCAGTACTGACCCACTGACAGTGCGGCACTCCCTCAGCACTGATCCTCTGACAGTGCGGCACTCCCTCAGCACTGACCCTCTGACAGTGCGGCACTCCCTCAGCACTGACCCTCTGACAGTGCGGCACTCCCTCAGCACTGACCCTCTGACAGTGCGGCACTCCCTCAGCACTGACCCTCTGACAGTGCGGCACTCCCTCAGCACTGACCCTCTGACAGTGCGACACTCCCTCAGCACTGACCCTCTGACAGTGCGGCGCTCCCTCAGCACTGACCCTCTGACAGTGCGGCGCTCCCTCAGTACTGACCCTCTGACAGTGCGGCACTCCCTCAGTACTGACCCTCTGACAGTGCGGCACTCCCTCAGCACTGACCCTCTGACAGTGCGGCACTCCCTCAGCACTGACCCTCTGACAGTGCGGCACTCCCTCAGTACTGACCCTCTGACAGTGCGGCACTCCCTCAGCACTGACCCTCTGACAGTGCGGCACTCCCTCAGCACTGACCCTCTGACAGTGCGGCACTCCCTCAGCACTGACCCTCTGACAGTGCGGCACTCCCTCAGCACTGACCCTCTGACAGTGTGGCACTCCCTCAGCACTGACCCTCTGACAGTGCGGCACTCCCTCAGCACTGCCCCTCTGACAGTGCGGCACTCCCTCAGCACTGACCCTCTGACAGTGCGGCACTCCCTCAGTACTGACCCTCTGACAGTGCGGCACTCCCTCAGCACTGACCCTCTGACAGTGCGGCACTCCCTCAGCACTGACCCTCTGACAGTGCGGCACTCCCTCAGTACAAACCCTCTGACAGTGCAGCACTCCCTCAGCACTGACCCTCTGACAGTGCGGCACTCCCTCAGTTCTGACCCTCTGACAAAGCGGCACTCCCTCAGCACTGACCCTCTGACAGTGCTGCACTCCCTCAGTTCTGACCCTCTGACAGTGCGGCACTCCCTCAGCACTGACCCTCTGACAGTGCGGCACTCCCTCAGCACTGACCCTCTGACAGTGCGGCACTCCCTCAGCACTGACCCTCTGACAGTGCGGCACTCCCTCAGTACTGACTCTCTGACAGTGCGGCACTCCCTCAGTACTGACACTCTGACAGTGCGGCACTCCCTCAGTACTGACCCTCTGACAGTGCTGCACTCACTCAGCACTGACCCTCTGACAGTGCGGCACTCCCTCAGCACTGACCCTCTGACAGTGCAGCACTCCCTCAGCACTGACCCTCTGACAGTGCGGCACTCCCTCAGCACTGACCCTCTGACAGTGCGGCACTCCCTCAGTACTGACCCACTGACAGTGCGGCACTCCCTCAGCACTGATCCTCTGACAGTGCGGCACTCCCTCAGCACTGACCCTCTGACAGTGCGGCACTCCCTCAGCACTGACCCTCTGACAGTGCGGCACTCCCTCAGCACTGACCCTCTGACAGTGCGGCACTCCCTCAGCACTGACCCTCTGACAGTGCGGCACTCCTCAGCACTGACCCTCTGACAGTGCGACACTCCCTCAGCACTGACCCTCTGACAGTGCGGCGCTCCCTCAGCACTGACCCTCTGACAGTGCGGCGCTCCCTCAGTACTGACCCTCTGACAGTGCGGCACTCCCTCAGTACTGACCCTCTGACAGTGCGGCACTCCCTCAGCACTGACCCTCTGACAGTGCGGCACTCCCTCAGCACTGACCCTCTGACAGTGCGGCACTCCCTCAGTACTGACCCTCTGACAGTGCGGCACTCCCTCAGCACTGACCCTCTGACAGTGCGGCACTCCCTCAGCACTGACCCTCTGACAGTGCGGCACTCCCTCAGCACTGACCCTCTGACAGTGCGGCACTCCCTCAGCACTGACCCTCTGACAGTGTGGCACTCCCTCAGCACTGACCCTCTGACAGTGCGGCACTCCCTCAGCACTGCCCCTCTGACAGTGCGGCACTCCCTCAGCACTGACCCTCTGACAGTGCGGCACTCCCTCAGTACTGACCCTCTGACAGTGCGGCACTCCCTCAGCACTGACCCTCTGACAGTGCGGCACTCCCTCAGCACTGACCCTCTGACAGTGCGGCACTCCCTCAGTACAAACCCTCTGACAGTGCAGCACTCCCTCAGCACTGACCCTCTGACAGTGCGGCACTCCCTCAGTTCTGACCCTCTGACAATGCGGCACTCCCTCAGCACTGACCCTCTGACAGTGCTGCACTCCCTCAGTTCTGACCCTCTGACAGTGCGGCACTCCCTCAGCACTGCCCCTCTGACAGTGCGGCACTCCCTCAGCACTGACCCTCTGACAGTGCGGCACTCCCTCAGTACTGACCCTCTGACAGTGCGGCACTCCCTCAGCACTGACCCTCTGACAGTGCGGCACTCCCTCAGCACTGACCCTCTGACAGTGCGGCACTCCCTCAGTACAAACCCTCTGACAGTGCAGCACTCCCTCAGCACTGACCCTCTGACAGTGTGGCACTCCCTCAGCACTGACCCTCTGACAGTGCGGCACTCCCTCAGCACTGCCCCTCTGACAGTGCGGCACTCCCTCAGCACTGACCCTCTGACAGTGCGGCACTCCCTCAGTACTGACCCTCTGACAGTGCGGCACTCCCTCAGCACTGACCCTCTGACAGTGCGGCACTCCCTCAGCACTGACCCTCTGACAGTGCGGCACTCCCTCAGTACAAACCCTCTGACAGTGCAGCACTCCCTCAGCACTGACCCTCTGACAGTGCGGCACTCCCTCAGTTCTGACCCTCTGACAATGCGGCACTCCCTCAGCACTGACCCTCTGACAGTGCTGCACTCCCTCAGTTCTGACCCTCTGACAGTGCGGCACTCCCTCAGCACTGCCCCTCTGACAGTGCGGCACTCCCTCAGCACTGACCCTCTGACAGTGCGGCACTCCCTCAGTACTGACCCTCTGACAGTGCGGCACTCCCTCAGCACTGACCCTCTGACAGTGCGGCACTCCCTCAGCACTGACCCTCTGACAGTGCGGCACTCCCTCAGTACAAACCCTTGACAGTGCAGCACTCCCTCAGCACTGACCCTCTGACAGTGCGGCACTCCCTCAGTTCTGACCCTCTGACAATGCGGCACTCCCTCAGCACTGACCCTCTGACAGTGCTGCACTCCCTCAGTTCTGACCCTCTGACAGTGCGGCACTCCCTCAGCACTGCCCCTCTGACAGTGCGGCACTCCCTCAGCACTGACCCTCTGACAGTGCGGCACTCCCTCAGTACTGACCCTCTGACAGTGCGGCACTCCCTCAGCACTGACCCTCTGACAGTGCGGCACTCCCTCAGCACTGACCCTCTGACAGTGCGGCACTCCCTCAGTACAAACCCTCTGACAGTGCAGCACTCCCTCAGCACTGACCCTCTGACAGTGTGGCACTCCCTCAGCACTGACCCTCTGACAGTGCGGCACTCCCTCAGCACTGCCCCTCTGACAGTGCGGCACTCCCTCAGCACTGACCCTCTGACAGTGCGGCACTCCCTCAGTACTGACCCTCTGACAGTGCGGCACTCCCTCAGCACTGACCCTCTGACAGTGCGGCACTCCCTCAGCACTGACCCTCTGACAGTGCGGCACTCCCTCAGTACAAACCCTCTGACAGTGCAGCACTCCCTCAGCACTGACCCTCTGACAGTGCGGCACTCCCTCAGTTCTGACCCTCTGACAATGCGGCACTCCCTCAGCACTGACCCTCTGACAGTGCTGCACTCCCTCAGTTCTGACCCTCTGACAGTGCGGCACTCCCTCAGCACTGCCCCTCTGACAGTGCGGCACTCCTCAGCACTGACCCTCTGACAGTGCGGCACTCCCTCAGTACTGACCCTCTGACAGTGCGGCACTCCCTCAGCACTGACCCTCTGACAGTGCGGCACTCCCTCAGCACTGACCCTCTGACAGTGCGGCACTCCCTCAGTACAAACCCTCTGACAGTGCAGCACTCCCTCAGCACTGACCCTCTGACAGTGCGGCACTCCCTCAGTTCTGACCCTCTGACAATGCGGCACTCCCTCAGCACTGACCCTCTGACAGTGCTGCACTCCCTCAGTTCTGACCCTCTGACAGTGCGGCACTCCCTCAGCACTGACCCTCTGACAGTGCGGCACTCCCTCAGTACTGACCCTCTGACAGTGCGGCACTCCCTCAGTACTGACCCTCTGACAGTGCGGCACTCCCTCAGCACTGACCCTCTGACAGTGCGGCACTCCCTCAGTACTGACCCTCTGACAGTGCGGCACTCCCTCAGCACTGACCCTCTGACAGTGCGGCGCTCCCTCAGTGCTGACCCTCTGACAGTGCGGCACTCCCTCAGTACTGAACCTCTGACAGTGCGGCACTCCCTCAGCACTGTACTTCAGTACCAACCTGGATACCAGAGTTGAGGGGGTTGGACTATGAAGGGAGACTAAATAGACTGGGTTTGTACTCGTTAGAGTTTAGAAGAATGAGGGGAGATCTCATTGAGACGTATAAGATGATGAATGGGATGGATAGGATAGAGGTGGAGAGACTCTTCCCGCTCAGAAAGGACAGTAGGACTAGGGGGCACAGCCTCAAGATAAAGGGGGGGCGGTTTAGAACGGAGTTGAGGAGGAACTTCTTCACTCAAAGGGTGGTGAATCTCTGGAATTCTCTGCCCGTTGAAGTGGTGGAGGCTGCCTCGCTAAATATTTTTAAGAAACGGGTTGATGGGTTTTTGATAAGAGAAGGGATTAAGGGTTATGGGGAGAGGGCGGGAAGGTGGAGCTGAGTCACGACAGATCAGCCATGATCTTATTGAATGGCGGAGCAGGCTCGAAGGGCTAGATGGCCTACTCCTGCTCCTATTTCTTATGTTCTTCCTGCTCAGAGAGCTATCAATCTGCAGCAGCCGGGCTCCGTCGCTGAGACTGACCCTTCTTTCTGAGGGATTCTCCACGCTGATGGCATTTGTCTGCAGCTCTCTTTCTTCTGTTTTTCGTCTGAGCGCTCAGTTTTCTGCCTGGACCTCCTGCAAATATTCAAATCACAGAGATATATCAGCGACTGGGATGGAAACGTAGACGGGTGGGTTAGTAAGTTTGCACTGGAGCTGCGGACAGTGTCGAGGGTTGTCCAAGGATACAGCGGGATATCGATCAGCTGCAGGTATGGGCGGAGGAATGGCAGATGGATTTGATCTGGCCAGAGGTTTAAGGTGAGAGGGGAGAGATACAAGAGTGTCCAGAGGGACAATTGTTTCACACAGAGGGTGGTGAGTGTCTGGAACAGTCTGCCAGAGGGTGTAGTAGAGGTAAGTACAATGTTGTCTTTTAAAAGTGATAAGATAGTTACATGGTCAAGAAGGCTATCCATAGAAACATAGAAATGAGGAGTAGGAAGATCATGGCTGATCATCCAACTCAATAGCCTCATCCGGCTTTTTCCCCATAATATAGAATATAGTACAGCACAGTACAGGCCCTTCGGCCCTCAGTGTTGTGCTGAGCTATGTCCAAACCCAAGATCAGTCTATCCCACTCCCTATCATTCTGGAGTGCTCCATGTGCCTATCCAATAACTGCTTGAAAGTTCCTAAAGTGTCCGACTCCACTATCACAGCAGGCAGTGTATTCCACACCCCAACCACTCTCTGAGTAAAGAATCTACCTCGGACATCCCTCCTATATCTCCCACCATGAACCTTATAGTTATGCCCCCTAGTAACAGCTACATCCACCCGAGGAAATAGTCTCTGAACGTCCACACTATCTGTCCCCCTCATCATCATCTTATAAACCTCTATTAAGTCGCCTCTCATCCTCCTCCGCTCTAAAGAGAAAAGCCCCAGCTCCCTCAACCTTTCCTCATAAGACCTACCCTCCAAACCAGGCAGCATCCTGGTAAATCTCCTCTGCACTCTCTCCAATGCTTCTTCTTATAGTGAGGTGACCAGAACTGAACACAATATTCCAAATGTGGTCTCACCAAGGTCCAGTATAGTTGCAGCATAACCCCACGGCCCTTAAACTCAAACCCCCTGTTAATAAACACTAAACACACTATAAACCTTCTTCACGGCTCTATCCACTTGAGTGGCAACCTTCAGAGATCTGTGGATATGAATTCACAAATTTGATTGAATTCTTTGAGGAGGTAACTAAGTGTGTGGATGAAGGTAGAGCAGTTGTTGTCGTATACATGGATTTTAGTAAGGTGCTTGATAAGGTTCCCCATGGTAGCTCAAGAAGAAGATAAGGAGGTGTGGGATAGAAGGAAATTTGACCGATTGGATAAGTAACTGTCTGTCTCATAGAAGACAGAGGGTGGTGGTGGAGGGAAAATCTTCAGACTGGAGGCCAGTTACCAGCGGTGTACCACAGGGATCAGTGCATAACCTTTGATCCCATTCACCCCCAGTGCTCTATCCAGCTGCCCCTTGAACACATTCAATGTTTTGGCATCAACTACTTCCTGTGGGAATGAATTCCACAGGCTCACCACTCTCTGGGTGAAGAAATGTCTCCTCACTTCTGTCCTAAATGGTCTACCCCGAATCCTCAGACTGTGACCCCTGGTTCTGGACTCCCCCCATCATTGGGAATATCCTCCCTGTATCCACCCTGTCTAGTCCTGTTTGAATTTTATAAGCTTCTATGAGATTCCCCCTCATTCGTCTGAACCCCAGTGAGAACAATCCTAACCTGGTCAATCTCTCCTCATACATCAGTCCCACCATCCCCGGAATCAGCCTGGTAAACCTTCACTGCACTCCCTCGAGAGCAAGAACATCCTTCCTCAGAAAAAGAGACCAAAACTGCTGACAATACTCTGGGTGTGGGTCACCAAGGCCCTGTATAATTGTAACAACACATCCCTGTTCCTGTACTCAAAACCTCTCGCAATGAAGGCCAACATACCATTTGCCTTCTTTACCGCCTGCTGTACCTGCATGCTTACCTTCAGTGACTGGGGCACAAGGACACCCAGGTCCCTCTGCACACTCCCCTCTCCCAATCTACAGCCATTCTGGTAGTTTTTGCTTCCAAAATGAATAACCTCACATTTATCCAAATTATTCTGCATCTGCCATTGATTAACCCACTCACCCAACCTGTCCAGATCATTCTGAAGGATCTCTGTATCCTCGTCACAGTTCACCCTCCCACCCAGTTTGGTATCATCCGCAAACTTTGAGATGTTACATTTTGTTCCCTCATCCAAATCATTAATATATATTGTGAATAGCTGGGGTCCCAGCACCGATCCCTGTGGCACCCCCGCCAGTTACTGCCGGACAATTTGAAAAGCACCCATTAATTCCTACTCTTTGTTTCCTCTCTGCCAATCAGTTTTCTATCCATCTCAATACACTCCCTCCACAGCGAGGGATATGGACCAAAGACGGGGCAATTGGTACTGGCTTAGTACGAGAAGCAGGGTGAACATAGAACATAGAACCCTACAGTGCAGAAACAGGCCCTTCGGCCCATCGAGTCTGCACCAAACACAATCCCACCCAGACCCTATCCCCATATCCCTACACATTTACCTGCTAATCCCTCTAACCTACACATCCCAGGACACTAAGGGGCAATTTTAGCATAGCCAATGAACCTAACCCGCACATCTTTGGACTGTGGGAGGAAACCGGAGCACCCGGAGAAAACCCACGCAGACACGGGGAGAATGTGCAAACTCCACACAGGCAGTGACCCGAGCCGGGAATCGAACCCAGGACCCTGGAGCTGTGAAGCAGCAGTGCTAACCACTGTGCTACTGTGCCGCCCACAGTTATGTTGTGGGGGTGGGGTGATATCTGTGGGGGACATCGCTCCCACTTTTCACTCCTGGGACACGTTACCTGCTTTTAGTGGCTCGCTGGGGTGGGGGGAGGTGGAAGGGGGTGCACTTTTCATATTTTTCTCTCAGTGCGCACCCACAGTTCGGAGCTCCGATCAGACCGGCAGTGTTTCGGGAGCGATGAGCCCCACCCACAGCCCGATTCAGACCCGGGATTTATTTTTCCGGCTGAGTGCGTACGAGGGAGCCTGGGAACAGATTTCCGAATCGCGCCCAGGTTCAGCATTTGGAATCAGCGTGATAAAATCAGGCCCTGTGATGCTGAGTGTGAGGTTCGTGCGCTTTGGGAGATTGAATGTTAAGGGTAAATATACAATTAATGGCAGGACCCTGAACAGCATCGATGTACAGAGGGAGCTGGGGGTTCAAGTCCATTGCTCCCAGAAAATGGTCACAGGAGTACATAAGAACATAGGAAATAGGAGCAGGAGTCGGCCATCCAGCCCTTCGAGCCTGCCCCGCCATTCAATAAGATCATGGCTGATCTGTCGTGACTCAGCTCCACCTTCCCGCCCTCTCCCCATAACCCTTAATCCCTTCTCTTATCAAAAACCCATCAACCCGTTTCTTAAAAATATTTAGCGAGGCAGCCTCCACCACTTCAACGGGCAGAGAATTCCAGAGATTCACCACCCTTTGAGTGAAGAAGTTCCTCCTCAACTCTGTTCTAAACCACCCCCCCTTTATCTTGAGGCTGTGCCCCCTAGTCCTACTGTCTTTTTTGAGCGGGAAGAGTCTCTCCACCTCTATCCTATCCATCCCATTCATCATCTTATACGTCTCAATGAGATCTCCCCTCATTCTTCTAAACTCTAACGAGTACAAGCCTAGTTTATTCAGCCTCTCCTCATAGTTCAACCCCCTCAACTCCGGTATCAGCCTAGTAAACCTCCTCTGCACTCCCTCCAAGGCCAAAATATCTTTGTGCAGGTGCGGCGCCCAAAACTGCACACAGTACTCCAGCTGCGGCCTCACCAATGCCCGATACAGCTGCAGCAAGACCTCCCTACTTTTATATTCAATCCCCCTCGCTATGAAGGCCAGCATCCCATTCGCCTTCCTGACCACCTGCTGCACCTGCAAGCTGGGTTTTTGCGACTCATGCACAAGGACCCCGAGGTCCCTCTGCACCGTCGCCTGCTGCAGTTTTTCGCCCCGTAAGTAATAGTCCTTCCTACCATTCCGGTGGTAAAGAAGGAATACGGCGCGCTTGCATTTATTGGTCGGGGCTTTGAGTACAAGGATCAGGATGTCATGTTTACAGCTTTCTAAAACTCTGGTTAGGCTGCACTTAGAGAGGATTGTGTCCAGTTCTAGTCCCCACATTACAGGAAGGGTGTGGGGGATTTGGAGAGGGTGCAGAGGAGGTTTACCAGGATGCTGCCTGGATTAGAGAGTGTGAGCTATAAGGAGAGGCTGGATTAACTCGGGCTGTTCTCTCTGGAGTGGCGGAGACTGGAGGGGAGACTTGAGGAAGTTGATGAGAGGCAGGGATAGGATTGACAATCAGAATCTTTTTCCCCAGAGTTGAAATGTCTAATACTCGGGAACATGGACTTAAAGTGAGAGGGAGAAAGTTCAAAGGAGATGTGAGGGGGGAGTTATTTTACACAGAGAGTGGTGGGTGTCTGGAACACACTGCCAGGGGTGGTGGTGGAGGCAGGTACGATAGGGGTATATAAGGGACTTTTAGATAAACACATGAATGTGCAGGGAACAGAGGGATAGGGAGCAGAGGCAGGCAGACGGGCAGGGTTAGTTTAACTTGGTGTCATGTCCAGCACAATATCATGGGCTGAAGGGCCTGTTCCTGTGCTGTAATGGGCCGAAGGGCCTGTTCCTGTGCTGTACTGTTCTATCACCCTGAATGAGAACAAACCCAAACTTCATATTCTGAACATATCCGTAATCAGACATTCTGACCAGCTATCTAACAATGGGGACAGTGTAGAGGGAGCTTTACTCTGTATCTAACCCCGTGCTGTACCTGTCCTGGGAGTGTTTGATGGGGACAGTGTAGAGGGAGCTTTACTCTGTATCGAACCCCGTGCTGTACCTGTCCGGGGAGTGTTTGATAGGGGGACAGTGTAGAGGGAACTTTACTCTGTATCTAACCCCGTGCTGTCCCTGTCCTGGGAGTGTTTGATGGGGACAGTGTAGAGGGAGCTTTACTCTGTATCTAACCCCGTGCTGTACCTGTCCTGGGAGTGTTTGATGGGGACAGTGTAGAGGGAGCTTTACTCTGTATCTAACCCCATGCTGTACCTGTCCTGGGAGTGTTTGATGGGGATAGTGTAGAGGGAGTTTTACTCTGTATCTAACCCCGTGCTGTACCTGTCCTGGGAGTGTTTGATGGGGGGACAGTGTAGAGGGAGCTTTACTCTGTATCGAACCCCGTGCTGTACCTGTCCTGGGAGTGTTTGATGGGGACAGTGTAGAGGGAGCTTTACTCTGTACCTAACCCTGTGCTGTACCTGTCCTGGGAGTGTTTGATGGGGGGACAGTGTAGAGGGAGCTTTACTCTGTATCGAACCCCGTGCTGTACCTGTCCTGGGAGTGTTTGATAGGGGGACAGTGTAGAGGGAGCTTTACTCTGTATCTAACCCCGTGCTGTACCTGTCCTGGGAGTGTTTGATGGGGACAGTGTAGAGGGAGCTTTACTCTGTATCTAACCCCGTGCTGTACCTGTCCTGGGAGTGTTTGATAGGGGGACAGTGTAGAGGGAGCTTTACTCTGTATCTAACCCCGTGCTGTACCTGTCCTGGGAGTGTTTGATGGGGGGGACAGTGTAGAGGGAGCTTTACTCTGTATCTAACCCCGTGCTGTACCTGTCCTGGGAGTGTTTGATGGGGGGACAGTGTAGAGGGAGCTTTACTCTGTATCTAACCCCGTGCTGTACCTGTCCTGGGAGTGTTTGATAGGGGGACAGTGTAGAGGGAGCTTTACTCTGTATCTAACTCCGTGCTGTACCTGTCCTGGGAGTGTTTGATGGGGACAGTGTAGAGAGAGCTTTACTCTGTATCTAACCCCGTGCTGTACCTGTCCTGGGAGTGTTTGATGGGGGGACAGTGTAGAGGGAGCTTTACTCTATATCTAACCCCGTGCTGTCCCTGTCCTGGGAGTGTTTGATGGAGGGACAGTGTAGAGGGAGCTTTACTCTGTATCTAACCCCGTGCTGTACCTGTCCTGGGAGTGTTTGATGGGGGGACATTGTAGCAGGAGCTTTACTCTGTATCTAACCCCGTGCTGTACCTGTCCTGGGAGTGTTTGATAGGGGGACAGTGTAGAGGGAGCTTTACTCTGTATCGAACCCCGTGCTGTACCTGTCCTGGGAGTGTTTGATGGGGGACAGTGTAGAGGGAGCTTTACTCTGTATCTAACCCCGTGCTGTACCTGTCCTGGGAGTGTTTGATGGGGGAACATTGTAGCAGGAGCTTTACTCTGTATCTAACCCTGTGCTGTACCTGTCCTGGGAGTGTTTGATGGGGGACAGTGTAGAGGGAGCTTTACTCTGTATCTAACCCCGTGCTGTACCTGTCCTGGGAGTGTTTGATGGGGGGACAGTGTAGAGGGAGCTTTACTCTGTATCTCACCCCGTGCTGTCTCTGTCCTGGGAGTGTTTGATGGGGGACAGTGTAGAGAGAGCTTTACTCTGTATCTAACCCCGTGCTGTACCTGTCCTGGGAGTGTTTGATGGGGGACAGTGTAGAGGGAGCTTTACTCTGTATCTAACCCCGTGCTGTACCTGTCCTGGGAGTGTTTGATGGGGGGACAGTGTAGAGGGAGCATTACTCTGTATCTAACCCCGTGCTGTACCTGTCCTGGGAGTGTTTGATGGGGGGACATTGTAGCAGGAGCTTTACTCTGTATCTAACCCCGTGCTGTACCTGTCCCGGGAGTGTTTGATGGGGACAGTGTAGAGGGAGCTTTACTCTGTATCTAACCCCGTGCTGTACCTGTCCTGGGAGTGTTTGATGGGGACAGTGTAGAGGGAGCTTTACTCTGTATCTAACCCCGTGCTGTACCTGTCCTGGGAGTGTTTGATGGGGGACAGTGTAGAGGGAGCTTTACTGCTTTAATTTAATTATCAGGGCCACACGGTGAAGCCTTTCACTGTTTGCTGAGCAGAGAGAGAGAGCTAAGAATTTACCTGTTAAAAACCTGTTTAAAATAAGTTTAAAGCACTTTGTTCTTTGTAGAACTGTTTAAAGCATTTATTTTATTGTCTTTACTGCTAGTTTAGAACGAGTTGTGGACGAAGCTGCTTTAATTTAAATTAATTATCAGGGCCACACGGTGAAGCCTTTCACTGTTTGCTGAGCAGAGAGAGAGAGCTAAGAATTTACCTGTTAAAAACCTGTTTAAAATAAGTTTAAAGCACTTTGTTCTTTGTAGAACTGTTTAAAGCATTTATTTTATTGTCTTTACTGCTAGTTTAGAACGAGTTGTGGACGAAGCTGCTTTAATTTAAATTAATTATCAGGGCCACACGGTGAAGCCTTTCACTGTTTGCTGAGCAGAGAGAGAGAGCTAAGAATTTACCTGTTAAAAACCTGTTTAAAATAAGTTTAAAGCACTTTGTTCTTTGTAGAACTGTTTAAAGCATTTATTTTATTGTCTTTACTGCTAGTTTAGAACGAGTTGTGGACGAAGCTGCTTTAATTTAAATTAATTATCAGGGCCACACGGTGAAGCCTTTCACTGTTTGCTGAGCAGAGAGAGAGAGCTAAGAATTTACCTGTTAAAAACCTGTTTAAAATAAGTTTAAAGCACTTTGTTCTTTGTAGAACTGTTTAAAGCATTTATTTTATTGTCTTTACTGCTAGTTTAGAACGAGTTGTGGACGAAGCTGCTTTAATTTAAATTAATTATCAGGGCCACACGGTGAAGCCTTTCACTGTTTGCTGAGCAGAGAGAGAGAGCTAAGAATTTACCTGTTAAAAACCTGTTTAAAATAAGTTTAAAGCACTTTGTTCTTTGTAGAACTGTTTAAAGCATTTATTTTATTGTCTTTACTGCTAGTTTAGAACGAGTTGTGGACGAAGCTGCTTTAATTTAAATTAATTATCAGGGCCACACGGTGAAGCCTTTCACTGTTTGCTGAGCAGAGAGAGAGAGCTAAGAATTTACCTGTTAAAAACCTGTTTAAAATAAGTTTAAAGCACTTTGTTCTTTGTAGAACTGTTTAAAGCATTTATTTTATTGTCTTTACTGATAGTTTAGAACGAGTTGTGGACGAGCCTGCTTCTAATCAGCACTAGGTTTAAAAGGAGGCCTGGTGTAGGAAGCGGGCAGCGTCTGAGCGGGCAGTGGAGTGAGAGGGAAGCAGAGTGAGCTAATAGGGCTTAATATCAAAAAGGGCTTGAAGGAAAAAAGGACAGGTGAGTTTGTTTAAAAAAAAAAACAAGGAAAAAAAAAAAACTACTACAGCAAGAAACAAGGAAAAAATTTTTTTCACATAAAAAATTACAGTGAATAATGGAGGGGCATGTGATGTGTGGTTTCTGTATGATGTGGGAACTGGTGGACCCCAGGGTCCTTCCCAGTGACCATGTCTGCAGTAAGTGCAGGTTGCTGGAGGAGCTCCAGCTCAAGGTGGATGAGCTAGCCTCTGAGCTACAGACACTGAGGCTCATCAGGGGGAGAGAGGGTGCCCCTAGACTGGCTAAATCTAAGGGTCAGGGACAAAAGGGGGCTGCTGGGAGGAGGAAGGGGGGTGAGGAGAGGAGGCCTCAGCCTCTTAACCTGCATAACAGGTTTGAGGTTCTTGCTTCCAGTCTGGAAGAGGACGAGGCAAGAGAGGTTTGTGAGCAAACTGCACACGGTACAGTGATGCAGCAGGACATAGGCAAAGAGAAGGGGAAAAGGAACGTAGTAGTGATTGGGGATAGTGGGGTGAAGGGTATTGACACTGTCCTTTGTCACAATGACAAAGTGCACAGAAGGGTGTGTTGTCTGCCTGGTGCTCGGGTACAGGATGTCGCAGCTGGGCTGCAGAGGAATCTGGAGTGGGAGGGTGAGAACCCGGTCGTTGTAGTACATGTGGGTGCCGGCGACGTAGGCAAAATGCGGACTGAGGATCTGGGAAGGGAGTATGAGAAGCTGGGAATGGAATTAAAAAGTAGAACCGACAAGGTGGTTATCTCTGGGCTACTGCCTGAACCGAGGGCAGACGGGTGTAGGGTTGATAGGATAAAGGAAGTAAATGGGTGGCTCAGGGATTGGTGTGGGAGGAATGGGTTCGAATTTATGGGGCATTGGCACCAGTATTGGGGTAGGTGGGACCTGTTCGGGCAGGATGGGGTTGGTCTGAATCATGCTGGGACCAGAGTGCTGGCGAATCGAGTAAAGAGGACTGTAGACAAGGCTTTAAACTAATTAGGGGGGGGGAGGGTGCGAGGGTAGGTGACGCTATGAGGTCTAAAGTTAAGGATAGGGTACAGGTAAGGGAAGAGGCAAAGGATGTCCCAATTGGTGGCGTTACGGCAAGTAGGGTCCAGGTGAAGGCTGGGATGAAAGCGCTTTATCTGAATGCACGAAGCATTCGGAATAAAGTGGATGAGCTGATGGCGCAGATCGACACAAATGGATACGATCTGGTGGCCATTACAGAGACGTGGCTGCAAGGTGACAGGGACTGGGAGATGAATGTACAGGGTTATCAAGTGTTCAGGAAGGATAGGCAGGAGGAAAGAGGGGGAGGAGTAGCTCTGCTGATTAAGGATAGTATCAAGGTGGTAGCAAGGGATGATATCGGAGCCAAGGAGCAGAAAGTGGAATCGTTGTGGGTGGAGATTAGGAACAGAAAAGGGAGGAAGACGCTAGTGGGTGTCGTCTATAGGCCCCCGAATAATGATCTGGAGGTGGGGCGGGCTGTTAACGCGCAAATAAGTGCAGCGTGCAGGAATGGGACGGCAGTAGTTATGGGAGATTTCAATCTGCATATTGATTGGTCGACCCATGTTGGACGAGGTGGGCTCGAGGAGGAGTTCTTGGAATGCTGCCGGGATAATTTCCTTGAACAGTGTGTGTTGGAGCCGACGAGGGAGCGAGCTATCTTGGATCTGGTGCTATGTAATGAGGCGGGTAGAATTAGGGACCTTGCGGTGAAGGATCCTCTTGGAGAGAGTGATCATTGTATGGTGGAGTTTCTGGTGCAGATGGAGGAGGAGAAAGTGGGTTCCCAGACACGCGTCCTTTGTTTGAATAGAGGGGAGTATGGTAGGATGAGAGAAGAATTGGCGAATGTGGACTGGGGGAACGCGTTGGAAGGTAGGTCTGCTGAGGAGCAGTGGAGGATCTTTAAGGAGATCTTTCTTGGTGCTCAGCAGAAATTTATTCCGATGGCTAAAAAGGACAGTAGGAGGAGAGGTAATAAGCCGTGGATAACGAAGGAGGTGAAGGAAAGTGTTAAATTAAAAGCGGAGGAGTTTAGAGTAGCTAAGAGCAGTGGGCGAGAAGAGGATTGGGAAAGGTTTAAATGTCAACAAAGATTGACAAAGAAATTGATAAAGGAGGGTAGGAGAAGCTATGAGGCTGGGCTAGCACTTAATATAAAAAAGGATAGCAAGAGTTTTTATAAATATATAAAAAGGAAGAGGCTGGCTAGGATAAACGTTGGTCCTTTAGAGGATGAGAAAGGGGAGCTAGTGGTAGGGGATAGGGATATGGCTAAGGTCTTGAATAACTTCTTTGTTTCTGTCTTCACGGAGGAGGACGTGAATAATTTGCCGGGTGTTAGCGATGGAAAGGTGGTAGGAATGGAGGGTCTTAATGACATTACTGTTACTAGAGAGGTGGTGCTCGACAGACTGGAGGGGCTGATTGTGGACAAGTCCCCAGGACCGGATGGAATGCATCCGAGGGTTCTGAAAGAAATGGCGGAGGTGATAGTGGATGCCTTGGTGGTTATTTTCCAGACGTCGCTGGATTCCGGGGAAGTGCCGGAAGATTGGAAAACGGCTAATGTTACGCCGTTGTTTAAGAAGGGTGCCAGGCAAAAGGCGGGGAATTATAGGCCGGTTAGTTTAACGTCTGTGGTAGGTAAAATGTTAGAAACCGTCATTAAGGAGGAAATAGCGAGGCATCTTGAGGGGAATTGCTTGATAGGGCGGACGCAACACGGTTTCATTAAAGGGAAGTCGTGTCTGACAAATTTACTGGAGTTCTATGAGGATGTGTCTAGGGCAGTGGATGGAGGAGAGCCGGTGGATGTGGTCTTTCTGGATTTTCAGAAGGCGTTTGACAAGGTACCTCACAAGAGGTTATTGCAGAAGGTCAGGGGACATGGAGTTGGGGGTAGGGTGTTAGCGTGGATAGAGGATTGGTTGTCAAATAGGAGGCAGAGAGTGGGGGTCAATGGATGCTATTCGGATTGGCGGTTGGTGACTAGTGGGGTGCCCCAGGGGTCGGTGCTGGGGCCTCAGCTATTTACCATTTATATAGATGATCTGGAGGAGGGAACCGAGTGCAGGGTGTCGAAATTTGCTGATGACACCAAGATTGGGGGAAAGGCAAATTGTGCGGAGGGTGTGGAGAGTCTGCAGAAGGATCTAGATAGGCTGGGCGAATGGGCCAGGAAATGGCAAATGGAATTTAATGTTGGCAAGTGTGAGGTGGTCCACTTTGGTAGGAGGAATGGTAGGAAGGACTATTACTTACGGGGCGAAAAACTGCAGCAGGCGACGGTGCAGAGGGACCTCGGGGTCCTTGTGCATGAGTCGCAAAAACCCAGCTTGCAGGTGCAGCAGGTGGTCAGGAAGGCGAATGGGATGCTGGCCTTCATAGCGAGGGGGATTGAATATAAAAGTAGGGAGGTCTTGCTGCAGCTGTATAGGGCATTGGTGAGGCCGCAGCTGGAGTACTGTGTGCAGTTTTGGGCGCCGCACCTGCGCAAGGATGTTTTGGCCCTGGAGGGAGTGCAGAGGAGGTTTACTCGGCTGATACCGGAGTTGAGGGGATTGAGCTATGAGGAGAGGCTGAATAAACTAGGCTTGTACTCGTTAGAGTTTAGAAGAATGAGGGGAGATCTCATTGAGACGTATAAGATGATGAATGGGATGGATAGGATAGAGGTGGAGAGACTGTTCCCGCTCAAAAAAGACAGTAGGACTAGGGGGCACAGCCTCAAGATAAAGGGGGGGCGGTTTAGAACAGAGTTGAGGAGGAACTTCTTCACTCAAAGGGTGGTGAATCTCTGGAATTCTCTGCCCGTTGAAGTGGTGGAGGCTGCCTCGCTAAATATTTTTAAGAAACGGGTTGATGGGTTTTTGATAAGAGAAGGGATTAAGGGTTATGGGGAGAGGGCGGGAAGGTGGAGCTGAGTCACGACAGATCAGCCATGATCTTATTGAATGGCGGGGCAGGCTCGAAGGGCCAGATGGCCTACTCCTGCTCCTATTTCTTATGTTCTTATGTTCTTATGTTCTTACTCTGTATCTCACCCCGTGCTGTCTCTGTCCTGGGAGTGTTTGATGGGGGACAGTGTAGAGAGAGCTTTACTCTGTATCTAACCCCGTGCTGTACCTGTCCTGGGAGTGTTTGATGGGGGACAGTGTAGAGGGAGCTTTACTCTGTATCTAACCCCGTGCTGTACCTGTCCTGGGAGTGTTTGATGGGGGGACAGTGTAGAGGGAGCATTACTCTGTATCTAACCCCGTGCTGTACCTGTCCTGGGAGTGTTTGATGGGGGGACATTGTAGCAGGAGCTTTACTCTGTATCTAACCCCCTGCTGTACCTGTCCCGGGAGTGTTTGATGGGGACAGTGTAGAGGGAGCTTTACTCTGTATCTAACCCCGTGCTGTACCTGTCCTGGGAGTGTTTGATGGGGACAGTGTAGAGGGAGCTTTACTCTGTATCTAACCCCGTACTGTACCTGTTCTGGGAGTGTTTGATGGGGGGACAGTGTAGAGGGAGCTTTACTCTGTATCTAACCCTGTGCTGTACCTGTCCTGGGAGTGTTTGATGGGGACAGTGTAGAGAGAGCTTTACTCTGTATCTAACCCCGTGCTGTACCTGTCCTGGGAGTGTTTGATGGGGGACAGTTTAGAGGGAGCTTTACTCTGTATCTAACCCCGTGCTGTACCTGTCCTGAGAGTGTTTGATGGGGGACAGTGTAGAGGGAGCTTTACTCTGTATCTAACCCTGTGCTGTACCTGTCCTGGGAGTGTTTGATGGGGACAGTGTAGAGAGAGCTTTACTCTGTATCTAACCCCGTGCTGTACCTGTCCTGGGAGTGTTTGATGGGGGACAGTGTAGAGGGAGCTTTACTCTGTATCTAACCCCGTGCTGTATCTGTCCTGGGAGTGTTTGATGGGGGGACATTGTAGCAGGAGCTTTACTCTGTATCTAACCCCGTGCTGTACCTGTCCCGGGAGTGTTTGATGGGGACAGTGTAGAGGGAGCTTTACTCTGTATCTAACCCCGTGCTGTACCTGTCCTGGGAGTGTTTGGTGGGGACAGTGTAGAGGGAGCTTTACTCTGTATCTAACCCTGTGCTGATCCTGTCCTGGGAGTATAGTGCGTGCAGAGATGAGCTTTGGGAGGTTGCAGGGATGGAGGAGATTGTCAGAGGTAGAATTCCCTCAGTCAGAAACTGGAAGGTGTGTGAGAGCTAGAGAGAGAGAAACTGCCAAGTGGAGCTCACACAGTCAGACTCTCAGGCACTGTGACACTCACACTGCTGGCACTGATACTCACACTCAGTGTAACTCTCTCCGTTTTTGTCTCTCTCTCTCTCTGTCTCTCTCTCTGTCTCTCTGTCTGTCTCTCTCTCTCTCTCTCTGTCTCTCTCTCTCTGTCTCTCTCTCTCTCTCTCTCTCTCTGTCTCTCTCTCTCTGTCTCTCTCTCTCTCTCTCTCTCTGTCTCTCTCTCTCTCTGTCTGTCTCTCTCTCTCTGTCTCTCTCTGTCTCTCTCTCTGCGTCTCTCTCTCTATGCCTCTCTCTCTGTCTCTGTCTCTCTCTCTCTCTCTCTGTCTCTCTCTCTCTGTCTCTCTCTCTCTCTGTCTGTCTCTCTCTATCTGTCTCTCTCTCTCTCTCTCTCTGCGTCTCTCTCTCTCTCTCTCTCTCTCTGTCTCTCTCTGTCTCTCTCTCTCTGTCTCTCTCTCTCTCTCTCTCTGTCTCTCTCTCTCTGTCTCTCTCTCTCTGCGTCTCTCTCTCTCTGTCTCTCTCTCTGTCTCTCTCTCTCTGCGTCTCTCTCTCTGTCTCTCTCTCTCTGTCTCTCTCTCTCTCTCTCTCTCTGTCTCTCTCTCTCTCTCTCTCTCTGTCTCTCTCTCTCTCTCACTCTGTGTGTTGTGAGTTTCGGGTTTCGTTGTTCCTGCGAAACGAAAGTGAAAGGAAACAGGGCCATTTGGGAGAAATCAACTCGAGTTTCAAATTTTACTCAGCAAAATTCAGAACCCATTATACACCCCGCCCTGCAACCAAAGAGAGGGGGGACAGGGGAGAGGGACAGAGAGGGTCAGACAGAGAGAGACAGACAGAGAGACAGACAGAGAGGGACAGAGAGAGAGAGGGACAGAGAGTGAGAGGAACAGAGAGAGAGAGAGAGAGACAGAGAGAGAGAGGGACAGAGAGAGAGAGACAGAGAGAGAGACAGACAGAGAGGGACAGAGAGAGAGAGAGAGAGAGAGTGAGAGGGACAGAGAGAGAGAGGGACAGAGAGAGAGACAGACAGAGAGGGTCAGAGAGAGAGACAGAGAGAGAGACAGACAGAGAGGGTCAGAGAGAGAGACAGAGAGAGAGACAGAGAGAGAGAGAGACAGACAGAGAGACAGACAGAGAGAGAGACAGACAGAGAGGGACAGAGAGAGAGAGGGACAGAGAGAGAGAGAGGGACAGACTCAGAGGGAGAGGAAGGGAGAGAAACAGAATGGAAGAGGGATGGAGGGAAACAGGGTGATTGTCGATGGGACACAGTGTGGGTGGGGACAGTGTCCCTGTGGGACTGGGGGTGGAGCTGACACACTGGGGCACAAGGCCAGTGGGTGTTGAGCTGAATCTGTCTCTGATACTCACTGTGAAACGCCCCAGGGTCACTCATTGCCTCCTGTCCCGGAACATTGAGTCTCAGAAACTCAGTGAACAATGCACTGAGACACACACTGCAAATCCTCCAGCACGGCAGCCATCAGAGAGAGGCACAGCAAGAGCCCAAACAATACAGGAAGGGGCGGAGAGCTGGGGGGAGATGCTATCAGATAGGGCACATTGCCAGTGTGGGACAGGCTGAGCTCACTCTGCAAGGGACTCCCATCAGAGCAAAGCTCCAGGTCCAAATTTACCCACTGACAAACTGTGTGTGCACAGCTTTCTGTCTGAACCCCCCTCCCCTCCTCTCACCCGCTGCTGGGGCAGTCACTGACCCCCAGATCACAAACAACCAGGAACCATCCACTCAACTGGAATAATAAACCCAATCCCAAACACACCCACACATCCCGGAGACCCCCCCTGTAAATATTAACACACTCCCGGAGACCCCCCCCCTGTAAATATTAACACACATCCCAGAGACCCCCCCCTGTAAATATTAACACACTCCCGGAGACCCCCCCTGTAAATATTAACACACTCCCAGAGACCCCCCCCTGTAAATATTAACACACTCCCGGAGACCCCCCCCCCTGTAAATATTAACACACTCCCAGAGACCCCCCCCTGTAAATATTAACACACTCCCGGAGACCCCCCCTGTAAATATTAACACACTCCCGGAGACCCCCCCTGTAAATATTAACGCACTCCCGGAGACCCCCCCCCTGTAAATATTAACACACTCCCGGAGACCCCCCCTGTAAATATTAACACACTCCCGGAGACCCCCCCTGTAAATATTAACACACTCCCGGCGACCCCCCCCCCCTGTAAATATTAACACACTCCCGGAGACCCCCCCCTGTAAATATTAACACACTCCCAGAGACCCCCCCCCTGTAAATATTAACACACTCCCGGAGACCCCCCCCCTGTAAATATTAACACACTCCCAGAGCCCCCCCCCCCTGTAAATATTAACACACTCCCGGAGACCCCCCCCTGTAAATATTAACACACTCCCGGAGACCCCCCCCCTGTAAATATTAACACACTCCCGGAGACCCCCCCCTGTAAATATTAACACACTCCCAGAGACCCCCCCTGTAAATATTAACACACTCCCAGAGACCCCCCCCTGTAAATATTAACACACTCCCGGAGACCCCCCCCCTGTAAATATTAACACACTCCCGGAGACCCCCCCCTGTAAATATTAACACACTCCCGGAGACCCCCCTGTAAATATTAACACACTCCCGGAGACCCCCCCCTGTAAATATTAACACACTCCCGGAGACCCCCCCCCCTGTAAATATTAACACACTCCCAGAGACCCCCCCCCTGTAAATATTAACACACTCCCGGAGACCCCCCCCCTGTAAATATTAACACACTCCCGGAGACCCCCCCGTGTACCCTTCGGGTAAGCCTTCTCCAAGGTGGCCTTCATGACACACGACAGCGCAGAGTCGCTGAACAGAGACTGATAGCCAAGTTCCGCACACATGAGGACGGTCTCAACAGGGATCTTGGGTTCATGTCGCACTATCTGTAACCCCTGTGACTTGCCTGGGTTTGTAAAACCTCACTTACTGTACTGTCTGGAGACAATACACATCTCTTTAAACTGTGATCAGTGCTCCTTCCACTCACATTATCAGCCACTTTAAGAATTGAACAGCAGGTTAGGTGTAAGGATTCGCATTCTAATCAGTAATCTCTAAACTGTCTGTGCTTTATATGCTCTGTCTGAGGCCAGAACTCTCCATTCACCTGACGAAGAGGGTAACCTCGAAAGCTTGTGAGAATATTATCAAATAAATAGGTTGGACTAAAACCTGGTGTTGTCAGACTTTTTACTGTGTTTACGCCAGTCCAACGCTGGCATACCCTCATCTGGATAGATCAGACTTGTTAACCGCACTGGAAGGTCAGAGCTCTGCACGCTGTCAGTAATGTCACACTTTGTTTTCTTGCCTTCTTCAATGTTATTTGCACAGTGTAGTGACACGTACACTCATTGGGCCCACCCTTCCTGGTGTCACTGGGCACACGTTTCTCAAAAGGGGGCATGCTAGCTTTCTCTTACTGAAACAGATTTTTGATTTATGGAGGTTGCCCAGAGGGAGAGATAAAATAAATATCCTCGTCGCCAGTAAGAACATAAGAAATAGGAGCAGGAGTAGGCCATCTGGCCCTTCGAGCCTGCCCCGCCATTCAATAAGATCATGGCTGATCTGTTCCACTTTCCCGCCCTCTCCCCATAACCCTTAATCCCTTCTCTTATCAAAAACCCATCAACCCGTTTCTTAAAAATATTTAGCGAGGCAGCCTCCACCACTTCAACGGGCAGAGAATTCCAGAGATTCACCACCCTTTGAGTGAAGAAGTTCCTCCTCAACTCTGATCTGAACCGCCCCCCTTTATCTTGAGGCTGTGCCCCCTAGTCCTACTGTCTTTTTTGAGCGGGAACAGTCTCTCCACCTCTATCCTATCCATCCCATTCATCATCTTATACGTCTCAATGAGATCTCCCCTCATTCTTCTAAACTCTAACGAGTACAAGCCTAGTTTATTCAGCCTCTCCTCATAACTCAATCCCCTCAACTCCGGTATCAGCCTAGTAAACCTCCTCTGCACTCCCTCCAAGGCCAAAATATCCTTGTGCAGGTGCGGCGCCCAAAACTGCACACAGTACTCCAGCTGCGGCCTCACCAATGCCCTATACAGCTGCAGCAAGACCTCCCTACTTTTATATTCAATCCCCCTCGCTATGAAGGCCAGCATCCCATTCGCCGTCCTGACCACCTGCTGCACCTGCAAGCTGGGTTTTTGCGACTCATGCACAAGGACCCCGAGGTCCCTCTGCACCGTCGCCTGCTGCAGTTTTTCGCCCCGTAAGTAATAGTCCTTCCTACCATTCCTCCTACCAAAGTGGACCACCTCACACTTGCCAACATTAAATTCCATCTGCCAGTGTAGCAATTCAGCCAGGTTCTCTCCCCAACACCCGTTTATAACGCACCAAAGGAAAAGGCCACACCCAGAGTGTACAGTCTGCAGGATTCACCGTGGGACCCGCAGTAATGCCTGGGTAGAATAACAGATTTAAAACTCCCAATGCCTGCTTCCCATTGAACGAGACTCCACTCACACAGTAAGGAAGCTCGGACTCTACAAAGCACACGGGGAGATCTATCACTGACCCCCTGTGACCTTCGTAACCCTAGAACCCTAGAGTGCAGAAACAGGCCCTTCGGCCCATCGAGTCTGCACCGAACACAATCCCACCCAGACCCTATCCCCATATCCCTACACATTTACCTGCTAATCCCTCTAACCTACACATCCCAGGACACTAAGGGGCAATTTTAGCATTGCCAATGAACCTAACCCGCACATCTTTGGACTGTGGGAGGAAACCGGAGCACCCGGAGAAAACCCACGCAGACACGAGGAGAATGTGCAAACTCCACACAGGCAGTGACCCGAGCCGGGAATCGAACCCGGGACCCTGGAGCTGTGAAGCAGCAGTGCTAACCACTGTGCTACCGTGCCGCCATAACCTCACAGCAACGTTTATTGACTCTGCGTCCACCGCCCGTGAACCTTCCGGATCACATCCTCCTCCTCTCTCTCAAACAGTGAGGGGCGATCGGACTGATCAGAGGCTTCAAGATACCTACAGGAAAAGACTGGATAAATATAAACTATTCCCACTGGTTGGAGAGTCCAGAACGCGGCAGCATTGACCAGAGCGTTCCGACGGTATTTCGGAAAGAAGTTCTCCACGCGTAGGGTAGGACAGGCTTAGAACTTTCTCCAACAGTTGATGCTGAGTCAGTTGCTGTCTGAAAATCTGAGGTGAATAAATTGTGTTCAGCAAAAGTTATGAAAGGATCTAGGGTCAGGCCAAAAATCAGCGGCGAGCTCACTGAATGACAGAACAGGTTCAATGGGCTGAATGGCCCACTCCTGTTCCCTTCACCCTCTGGTTGTCCTTGTCAATTACCCGAAATTTCTTTCCCCTGGTTCTGATAGGTCACGTGCTGAGCAGGAGCTGCATTGAAAGTGTCGTCCGATTCGCTGCTGAAGAAAGGCTTTTCTTATTGGTTGATGAGGTAAGCAGGTTAATGATTGGCTGCTTGCTCATTACTCTGCTCATCCACACTGCCAAGTATCTTACCATTAGCCCAGGACTCTATTCCTGTTACTCCTTCCAAAGTGAATCACTTCACACTTTTCCGTATTAAACTCCATCTGCCACCTCTCGGCCCAGCTCTGCAGCTTATCTATGTCCCTCTGTAACCTGCAACATCCATCCTCACTGTCTATAACTCCAACTTTAGTGTCATCAGCAAATTCACTAACCCATCCTTCTACACCCTCATCTAGGTCATTTATAAAAATGACAAACAGCAGTGGCCCCAAAACAGATCCCTGAGATACACCACTTGTAACTGAACTCCATGACGAATATTTCCCATTAACCACCACCCTCTGTCTTCTATCAGCTCGCCAATTCCTGATCCAAACTGCTAAATCACCCTCAATCCCATGCACCTGCATTTTCTGCAGCAGCCTACCATGGGGAATCTTATCAAACGCTTTGCTAAAATCCATATACACCACGTCAATTGCCTTACCCTTATCCACCTCTTTGGTCACCTTCTCAAAAAACTCGATAAGGTTTGTGAGGCACGACCTACCCTTCACAAAACCGTGTTGACTATCCCTAATCAATTTATTTCCCTCTAGATGATTATAAATCCTATCCCTTATAATCCTTCCCAAAACATTGTCTACAACAGAAGTAGAACATAGAACATAGAACATAGAACATTACAGCGCAGAACAGGCCCTTCGGCCCACGATGTTGCGCCGACCAGTTACAAAACAATGACCCACTAGCCTAAACCAATCCCTTTTCATCCATAAACCTATCCACAGATCTTTTAAACACCCCCAAACTAGGTGCATTTACAACTGCAGCTGGCAGGGCATTCCAGTCCCTCACCACCCTCTGGGTAAAGAACCTACCCCTGACATCTGTCCTATAACTACCCCCCCTTAATTTAAAATCGTGCCCCCTCGTGCTAGCTTTCTCCATCCTAGGAAAAAGGCTATCACTATCTACCCTGTCTAAACCTCTAATCATCTTATATGTTTCAATGAGATCCCCTCTTAGCCGCCTTCTTTCCAGCGAAAACAACCCCAAATCTCTCAATCTCTCCTCATAGGATCTCCCCTCCATACCAGGCAACATCCTGGTAAGCCTCCTCTGCACCCTCTCCAAAGCCTCCACATCCTTCCTGTAATGTGGGGACCAGAACTGCACACAGTACTCCAAGCGCGGCCGCACCAGAGATGTGTACAGTTGCATCATGACGCTGCGACTCCTAAATTCAATCCCCCTACCAATAAACGCCAAAACTCCGTATGCCTTCTTAACAACCTTATCCACTTGATTCCCAACTTTCAGGGATCTATGTACACATACACCTAGATCCCTCTGCTCCTCCACACTATTCAAAGACCTCCCGTTAGCCCTATACTCAACACATCTATTCCTACCGAAATGAATTACCTCACACTTCTCCACATTAAACTCCATCCGCCACCTCTCAGCCCAGCTCTGCAACCTTTCTAAGTCATCCTGCAAACTATGACACCCTTCCTCACAATCTACCACACCTCCGACTTTGGTGTCATCAGCAAACTTACTAATCCACCCAACTATACCCTCATCCAGATCATTAATAAAAATTACAAACAGCAGTGGCCCCAAAACAGATCCCTGAGGCACACCACTTGTAACCGAACTCCATGACGAATATTTCCCATCAACCACCACTCTCTGTCTCCTATCCGCTAGCCAATTCCTGATCCAATTACCTAGATCACCCCCAATCCCATACATCTGCATTTTCTGCAGAAGCCTACCATGGTGAACCTTATCAAACGCCTTGCTAAAATCCATATACACCACATCAACTGCCTTACCCCTATCCACCTCTTTGGTCACTTTCTCAAAGAACTCGATAAGGTTAGTAAGGCATGACCTACCCGCTACAAAACCATGCTGACTGTCTCTAATCAACTCATTACTTTCCAAATAACTATAAATCCTGTCTCTAATAATCCTTTCCAAAACCTTACCCACCACAGAAGTAAGACTCACCGGTCTATAATTCCCAGGGAAGTCCCTTCTCCCCTTCTTAAACAATGGGACAACATTTGCTGTCCTCCAATCTTCTGGTACTATACCAGAGACTAACGACGACCTGAAGATCAGAGCCAGAGGCTCCGCAATCACCCCTCTTGCCTCCCAAAGAATCCTAGGGTAAATCCCATCTGGACCAGGGGACTTATCTATTTTCAATCCCTCTAAAATATCCAGCACATCCCCCGTATCAACTGCAATACTATCTATTACACACCCCTGCACCCCAGTGTCCTCCTCAGCTACATTCCTGTCCCCTTGCGTGAACACCGAAGATAAATATTGGTTCAACGCCTCTCCAATCTCCTCCGGTTCCACACACAACTTCCCTCTACTGTCTGTAACTGGCCCTAATCTTGTCCTAACCAACCTTCTGTTCTTGACATACCTGTAAAACGCCTTAGGGTTCTCCTTAATCCTATCAGCCAAAATCATCTCATGCCCTCTTTTAGCCCTTCTTAACTCCCTCTTCAACTCCCTCCTAGCCAATCTAAAACTTTCTAATGCACTACCTGAGCCCTCAAGCCTCATCCGAACATAAGCCTCCTTTTTCTTCCTAACCAACGAATCTTTTTTGGTGCACCACGGTTCCCTGGCCTACCAAATCCTCCTTGCCTGACAGGGATATACTTATCACAGACCCGCAATAGCTGCTCCTTGAAAAATCTCCACATCTCGGATGTTCCCAGTCCCTGTAATCTCCCATTCCAACCAATGCTTCCTAATTCTCTCCTAATAGCCTCATAATTACCCTTCCCCCAGCTGAAACTACTGACCCGAGGTTCATGCCTATCCCTTTCCATCACTAAGGTGAACGTAATCGAATTGTGATCACTATCCCCAAACTGTACACCAACTTCCAAGTCTAGCACCTGGTCTGGCTCATTACCGAGCACCAAATCCAATATAGCCTCACCTCTCGTTGGCCTATCTACATACTGAGTCAAAAAACCTTCTTGCACACTTTGAACAAAAACTGACCCCTCTAACGAGCCAGAGCTGTAGCAATTCCAATCTACATGAGTAAAGTTAAAGTCCCCCATAACAATTACCCTATTACTTTCACTCCTAACAAGGATCGTCTCCGCAATCCTTATCTCAACCTCTCTAGAACTTTTTGGAGGTCTATAAAAGACTCCCAACAGGGTGACCTCTCCTCTCCTATTTCTAATCTCCGCCCATACTACCTCAACAGACAAGTCCTCATCAAACTTCCTCTCTGACACTGAGATACAGTCCTTGACCAATAATGTTACCCCACCCCCCCTTCTCCCTCCTTGTCTACTCCGATTAAAGCATTTGTACCCCGGGACCTGCAACATCCATTCCTGACCCTGCTCTATCCAAGTCTCTGAAATGGCCACAACATCGAAGTCCCAGGTACTGGTCCACGCTGCAAGTTCACCTACCTTATTGCGAATACTCCTCGCATTAAAGTATACACATTTCAAACCACATTCCAAACCCTGTTCCACCCCTCCCCCGCAATGCCGTGCATTGCAGTCCCCATCTACGCCCCCCTCACTTTCACCCCCTCTACTCAGGATCCCACCCCCCCTCTGAATCAGTTTAAACCACTCCGCATAACCTTAACAAATTTACCTCCCAGGATATTTGTTCCCCTTTGGTTCAGGTGAATCCCATCCCTCTGATAAAGGTCCCACCTTCCCCAGAACGAGCCCCAATTGTTCAAGTACTTAAACCCTTCCCTCCTGCACCATCCCCTCAGCCACGAGTTCAAGCTTTCCCTCCCTCTATTCCAAGGCTAACTGGTCTATAATTCCCAGGATGGTCTCCACTCCCCTGCGAGGTGGCGGATGGAGTTTAATGTGGAGAAGTGTGAGGTAATTCATTTCGGTAGGAATAACAGATGTGTTGAGTATAGGGCTAACGGGAGGACTTTGAATAGTGTGGAGGAGCAGAGGGATCTAGGTGTATGTGTACATAGATCCCTGAAAGTTGGGAATCAAGTAGATAAGGTTGTTAAGAAGGCATACGGTGTCTTGGCGTTTATTGGTAGAGGGATTGAATTTAGGAGTCGCAGCGTCATGATGCAACTGTACACAACTCTGGTGCGGCCACACTTGGAGTTTTGTGTGCAGTTCTGGTCCCCACATTACAGGAAGTATGTGGAGGCTTTGGAGAGGGTGCAGAGGAGGTTTACCAGGATGTTGCCTGGTATGGAGGGGAGATCCTATGAGGAGAGACTGAGAGATTTGGGGTTGTTTTCGCTGGAAAGAAGGCAGCTAAGAGGGGACCTTATTGAAACATATAAGATGATTAGAGGTTTAGACAGGGTAGATAGTGATAGCCTTTTTCCTCGGATGGAGAAAACTAGCACGAGGGGGCACGACTTTAAATTAAGGAGGGGTAGTTATAGGACAGATGTCAGGGGTAGGTTCTTTACCCAGAGGGTGGTGAGGGACTGGAATGCCCTGCCAGCTGCAGTTGTAAATGCACCTAGTTTGGGGGCGTTTAAGAGATCCGTGGATAGGTTTATGGACGAAAAGGGATTGGTTTAGGCTAGTGGGTCATTGTTTTGTAACTGGTCGGCGCAACATCGTGGGCCGAAGGGCCTGTTCTGCTCTGTAATGTTCTATGTTCTTGAACAAGGGGACAACATTTGCTATCCTCCAGTCTTCCGGCACTATACCTGTAGCCAATGACAACATGAAGATCAAAGCCAAAGGCTCTGCAATCTCCTCCCTTGCCTCCCGGAGAATCCTAGGGTAAATCCCATCCGGCCCAGGGGACTTATCTATTTTCACACTTTCCAGGATTGCTAACACCTTCTCCTTATGAATCTCAATCCAGTTTAGTCTAATAGCCTGAATATCAGTATTCTCCTTGACAATATTGTCTTTTTCCTGTGTGAATACTGAGGAAAAATATTAATTTAACACCTCTCCTATCTCTTCGGATCCACGTACAACTTCCCACTACTGCCCTTGACTAGCCCTAATCTTACCCTATCATTCTTTTATTGCTGACAAACCTATAGAAAGCTTTAGGGTTTTCCTTGATCCTACCTGCCAAAGACTTCTCATGTCCCCTCCTGGCTCTTAGCTCTCTCTTTAACTCCTTCCTGGCTAACTTGTAACTTTCCAGTGCCCGAACTGAGCCTTCACCTCTCATCTTTACATAAATCTCCTTCTTCCTCTTCACAAGAGATTCAACTTCCTTAGTACACCACAGTTCCCTCGCTCGACCACTTCCTCCCTGCCTGATAGATATAAACTTACCAAGTAGGTTAGAGGGATTAGTGGGTAAAATGTGTAGGGATAAGGGGGTAGAGCCTGGGTGGGATTGTGCCTGGTGCTGACTCGATGGACCAAATGGCCTCTTTCTGTGCTGTAGGGTTTCTATGATTCTATGGGATACAAGGCCAGGTATGTAGATGGGTGGAGAACTGGCTTGGGAGGAGGAGACAGCGGGTAGTAGTGGAAGGCTCCTTTTCCAATTGGAGGTCTGTCACCAGTGGGGTGCCGCAGGGCTCGGTACTAGGACCTCTACTATTTGTAGTATATATTAATGACTTGGAAGAGGGGGTAGGTGGTATGATCAGCAAATTTGCTGATGACACTAAGATGGTTGGATTGGCGGGTACTGAGGAGCAGTGCCTGGCAATGCAACAGGACATAGATAGGCTGGTAGATTGGGCAGATAGATGGCAAATGGAATTTAATCCGGAGAAATGCGAGGTGATGCACTTTGGCCGGAATAATGTGGAAGGGAGTTATATGATAAAAGGTAGAACTATCCGGAGTATAGATACGCAGAGAGACCTGGGGGTGCAGGTACACAAGTCCCTGAAGGTGTCGGTGCAGGTGCAGAATGTGATGAGGAAAGCGTATGGTATGTTAGCCTTCATAGGAAGGGGTATAGAATATAAGAGTAGGAGTCTGATGTTGCAGTTGTATAGAACGTTGGTTAGGCCTCACCTGGAGTACTGCGTCCAGTTCTGGTCGCCGTACTACCGGAAGGATGTAGAGATCCTGGAGAGAGTGCAGAGGAGATTTACCAGGATGTTGCCTGGTATGGAAGGGCTGTCTTACGAGGGAAGATTGAACGCACTTGGGCTGTTTTCCCTTGAGAGACGTCGGCTGAGGGGGGATCTAATAGAGGTTTATAAGATTATGAAGGGGACAGATAGAGTAGATGGTGATAAGCTTTTTCCGCTATTAGAAATGGATAGAACGAGGGGTCACGGGCTTAGGGTGAGGGGGGCTAGATATAAGACTAATATTAGAGGGCAGTTTTTCACACAAAGGGTAGTGGGGATGTGGAATGCACTGCCGAGTGAGGTGGTGGAAGCAGGCATGCTAGGGTTGTTCAAGAGTCACTTGGACAGCCACATGAGCAGTTTACATATAGGGGGATATAGCAGGCCTTACTAAACATTGTAGGCTTGGGATCAGTTTAGTCTCAGGGATATAGAGTCTTTAACAATGAAATTTTTATCCACAGGCATTTAAGTCCAGCAAGGGGCATGCGTGCGGCAGGTTGTGGTGGGCTGCTCTTGGATGTTGCTTCGGGAGTTGCCTACTGCTTCATGTCGTTGGTGTGCTTAAACTGGACCATCTCGAGGGCATCATGACAGCTCAGAGGCTATCTCTGTTACTGTGCGGACACATGGATTTGGGCCTGTGTCCGTGGGAGTTTGCGCGTTCTCCCCGTGGTTGCGTGGGTTTCCTCCGGGTGCTCCGGTTTCCTCCCACATCCCAAAAATGTGCTTTTAGGCTGATTGACTGGGTAACAAATTGTCCCTATATTGGACCTCCCTGATCCTCACACATTAGGCATAGACTAGAGTCATGAATAGGTCACTGACCATGGGACGGCGGCGCGGGCTCGTTGGGCCGAAGGGCCTGTTTCCCGTGCTGTGTTGTTCTTTGTTCTTTTTGTTCTTTGTATGACACGCAGTAACTGTCCTTGAACAAGCTCCACATTTCAACTGTACCAAATCCAATGTAGCCTCACCTCTTGTTGGTCTATCTACGAACTGTGTCAGGAAACCTTCCTGCACACATTGGACAAAAACTGACCCATCTAAAGTACTCAAACTATAGCTTTTCCAGTCAATATTTGTAAAGTTAAAATCCTCCATAACAACTACCCTGTTACTTTTGCTCCTATCCAGAATCATTTTTGCAATCCTTTCCTCTATATCTCTGGAACTTTTCAGAGGCCGATAAAAAACTCCCAGCAGGGTGACCTCTCCTTTCCTGTTTCTAACCTCAGCCCATACTACCTCAGTAGACGAGTGCACATCAAACCTTTCTGCCACTGTAATACTGCCCGTGACTAACAATGCCTCCGAATCCCTCCCTCCTACACCATTCCTGTAGCCACGTGTTCAACTGCTCTCCCTATTCCTCTCCTCGCCACACCTCCCCCTCTTTTACCACCTTCTCTGATCTTACTGAAACACCTAAACCCTGGAACCTGCAGCAACCATTCCTGTCCCTGCTCTATCCATGTCTCCGAAATGGCCACAACATCAAAGTCCCAGGTACCAACCCATGCTGCAAATTCACTCATCTTATTCTGGATCTCCTGGCGCTGAAATAGACACACTTCAAACCACCCTCCCGCCTGCCAGTACAATCCTGCGACCTTGAAACCTTATTCATGACCTCACTGCTCTCAACCTCCTGTACACTCGAGCTACAATTCAGGTTCCCATCCCCCTGCTGAATTAGTTTAAACCCTCCTGAAGAGCATTAACAAATTCCCCCCCAGGATATGGGAACCCCTCTGGTTCAGGTGAAGATGATCCCGTTTGTAGAGGTCCCACCTACTCCAGAACGAGCCCCAATTATCCAGGTATCTGAATCCCTCCCTCCTGCACCATCCCTGTAGCCATGTGTTCAACTGTTCTCTCCCCCTATTCCTCTCCTCGCTAGCACGTGGCACAGGTAACAAACCAGAGATAACAACTCTGTTTGTTCTAGCTCTAAGCTTCAGCTTAACTCCCTGAATTTCTGCCTTACATCCCCATCCCTTTTCCTACCTATGTCGCTGGTGCCTACCTGGACCACAACTTGGGGATGGTCCCCCTTCCCCTTAAGGATCCTGGAAACATGATCCGAGACATCACAGACCCCAGCATCTGGGAGGCAACACACCAACCCACAGAATCTCCTATCTGTCACCCTAACTATGGAGTCCCAAATGACTAATGCTCTACTCCTCTCCCCACCTTCCCCACAGGGACAGACTCTGTACCCCATGGTTTACCCCTGGTGAGCCCCCTAACAACAGTATCCAAGACTGTATACTTGTTATACTGAGAAATAGCCACAGGGGATCGCTGCACTACTGCTTCTTATCCCTTATAACCGTCACCCAAGAATCTTCATTTCTAGGAGTAACTACCTTCCCTGTAGCTTTTATCTGTAACTGTCTCTGCCTCCCGAATGATCCTGAGCTCATCCAGTTCCAGCGCCAGTTCCCTACGGTAGACTTTCAAGGAGCTGGAATTGGGGGGCACTTCCTGCAGCTGTGCTCCGCTGGGACACTAATGGGGTCCCTGACCTCGAACATCCGACAGGGGGAACCCTGCACTGCCGTCCCTGCTAACCTCCCTTACTGAGAAGCCAAACAGAACAAGAGGCTTAGCTGATCTCCCTGGAGTGGTGGAAGGTTAGAGGAGGTGGGTGTGTGGGAGGCCCTCCGGGTGCTGGGTCTGGGGTTTACCAAACACCCGACCGATACACCGGTCGGGGGTAAGGTGTCCCGGCAGCCTCTGCACTCGGGTAACTTTTCAAATGGAGAAGTTACCTTCCCGACAGCCCCCAGTTTCTGCTCCTAATCTGTAAACTGTCTGTGCTTTATATGCTCTGTCTGAGGCCAGAACTCTCCATTCACCTGACGAAGAGGGTAACCTCGAAAGCTTGTGAGAATATTATCAAATAAATCGGTTGGACTAAAACCTGGTGTTGTCAGACTTTTTACTGAGGGAGGATAGACCAATGTTTCCAGTCTGGATGGAGCCAATCAGTGATATTGTGTAAACACCTTACCCCAGCTCTCTCTGTTCCTGCGTCTCCTTCAGAATTAGAACACTCTGCCCCCCCCCACCCACCCCCCATTTCCCCCCTTTGCCCCTCCACTCTACACGCTCTGTTTGGAGTTGGATTGATCAGGTCCCCTCCTGTTGCTATCCTCCTCACTGAGTCTCCCTTCATCTGGAACTTTGCACCCCCAGACCCTCCCGCACCCCCCCAGACCCTCCCGCACCCCCCAGACCCTCCCGCACCCCCCAGACCCTCCCGCACCCCCCCAAACCCTTCTGCACCCCCCCAGACCCTCCCGCACCCCCCAGACCCTCCCGCACCCTCCAAACCCTCCCGCACCCCCCCAGACCCTCCCGCACCCCCCAGACCCTCCCGCACCCCCCCAAACCCTCCCGCACCCCCCCAAACCCTCCCACACAACCCCAGACCTTCCCACACACCCAAACCCTCCCGCACCCCCCCAGACCCTCCCGCACCCCCCCAGACCCTCCCGCACCCCCCCAGACCCTCCCGCACCCCCCAGACCCTCCCGCACCCCCCCAAACCCTCCCACACACCCCCAGACCTTCCCACACACCCAAACCCTCCCGCACCCCCCAGACCCTCCCGCACCCCCCCAAACCCTTCTGCACCCCCCCAAACCCTCCCACACACCCCCAGACCTTCCCACACACCCACAAACCCTTCTGCACCCCCCCAAACCCTCCCACACACCCCCAGACCTTCCCACACACCCACAAACCCTCCCGCACCCCCCCAAACCCTCCCGCACCCCCCCAGACCCTCCCGCACCCCCCCAAACCCTCCTGCACCCCCCCAGACCCTCCCGCACCCCCCCAGACCCTCCCGCACCCCCCCAGACCCTCCCGCACCCCCCCAGACCCTCCCGCACCCCCCCAAACCCTCCCGCACCCCCCCAAACCCTCCCGCACCACCCCAAACCCTCCCGCACCCCCCTAAACCCTCCCGCACCCCCCCAAACCCTACCGCACTCTCCCAGACCCTCCCGCACCCCCCCAGACCCTCCCACACCCCCCAGGCCCTCCCGCACCACCCCAGACCCTCCCGCATCTCCCCAGACCCTCCCGCACCCCCCCAGACCCTCCCGCACCCCCCCAGACCCTCCCGCACCCCCCCAGACACTCCCGCACACCCCCCAGACCCTCCCGCACCCCCCCAGACCCTCCCGCACCCCCCCAGACCCTCCCGCATCCCCCCAGAACCTCCCGCACCCCCCCAGACCCTCCTGAACCCCCCCACACACCCACAAACCCTCCCGCACCCCCCAAACCCTCCCGCACCCCCCCAGACCCTCCCACACCCCCCCCAGACCCTCCCGCAACCCCCCCGACCCTCCCGCACCCCCCCAGACCCTCCCGCATCCCCCCAGACCCTCCCGCACCCCCCCAGACCCTCCCGCACCCCCCCAGACCCTCCCGCATCCCCCCAGAACCTCCCGCACCCCCCCAGACCCTCCTGAACCCCCCCACACACCCACAAACCCTCCCGCACCCCCCCAAACCCTCCCGCACCCCCCACAGACCCTCCCGCACCCCCCCAGACCCTCCCGCACTCCCCCCAGACCCTCCCGCACCCCCCCAGACCCTCCCGCACCCCCCCCAGACCCTGCCGCACCCCCCCAGACCCTCCCGCACCCCCCCAGACCCTCCCGCACCCCCCCACACCCTCCCGCACTCCCCCAGACCCTCCCGCACCCCCCCAGACCCTCCCGCACCCCCCAGACCCTCCCGCACCCCCCCCAGACCCTCCCGCACCCCCCCCCCAGACCCTCCCGCACCCCCCAGACCCTCCCGCACCCCCCCAGACCCTCCCGCACCCCCCAGACCCTCCCGCACCCCCCCCAGACCCTCCCGCACCCCCCCCAGACCCTCCCGCACCCCCCAGGCCCTCCCGCAACCCCGCAGACCCTCCCGCACCCCCCCAGACCCTCCCGCACCCCCCCCCGACCCTCCCGCATCCCCCCAAACCCTCCCGCACCCCCCCAGACCCTCCCGCACCCCCCCAGACCCTCCCGCACCCCCCCAGACCCTCCCGCACCCCCCCAAACCCTCCCGCACACCCACAAACCCTCCCGCACCCCCCCAAACCCTCCCGCACCCCCCCAAACCCTCCCGCACCCCCCCAAACCCTCCCGCACCCCCCTAAACCCTCCCGCACCCCCCCAAACCCTACCGCACTCTCCCAGACCCTCCCGCACCCCCCCAGACCCTCCTGCACCCCCCAGGCCCTCCCGCACCACCCCAGACCCTCCCGCATCCCCCCAGACCCTCCCGCACCCCCCCAGACCCTCCCGCACCCCCCCAGACCCTCCCGCACCCCCCCAGACACTCCCGCACACCCCCCAGACCCTCCCGCACCCCCCCAGACCCTCCCGCAACCCCCCCGACCCTCCCGCACCCCCCCAGACCCTCCCGCATCCCCCCAGACCCTCCCGCATCCCCCCAGACCCTCCCGCATCCCCCAGACCCTCCCGCACCCCCCCAGACCCTCCCGCACCCCCCCAGACCCTCCCGCATCCCCCCAGAACCTCCCGCACCCCCCCAGACCCTCCTGAACCCCCCCACACACCCACAAACCCTCCCGCACCCCCCCCAAACCCTCCGCACCCCCCCAGACCCTCCCGCACCCCCCCCAGACCCTCCCGCACCCCCCCAGACCCTCCCGCACCCCCCCAGACCCTCCCGCACCCCCCCCCAGACCCTCCCGCACCCCCCCAGACCCTCCCGCACCCCCCCAGACCCTCCCGCACCCCCCACACCCTCCCGCACTCCCCCAGACCCTCCCGCACCCCCCCAGACCCTCCCGCACCCCCCAGACCCTCCCGCACCCCCCCCAGACCCTCCCGCACCCCCCCCAGACCCTCCCGCACCCCCCCAGACCCTCCCGCACCCCCCCAGACCCTCCCGCACCCCCCAGACCCTCCCGCACCCCCCCCAGACCCTCCCGCACCCCCCAGACCCTCCCGCACCCCCCAGACCCTCCCGCAACCCGCAGACCCTCCCGCACCCCCCCAGACCCTCCCGCACCCCCCCCGACCCTCCCGCATCCCCCCAGACCCTCCCGCACCCCCCCAGACCCTCCCGCACCCCCCCCCCGACCCTCCCGCACCCCCCCCGACCCTCCCGCACCCCCCCAGACCCTCCCGCATCCCCCCAGACCCTCCCGCATCCCCCCAGACCCTCCCGCATCCCCCAGACCCTCCCGCATCCCCCCAGACCCTCCCGCACCCCCCCAGACCCTCCCGCACCCCCCAAACCCTCCCGCAGCCCCCCAGACCCTCCCGCACCCCCCCAGACCTTCCCACACACCCAAACCCTCCCGCACCCCCCCAGACCCTCCCGAACCCCCCCAGACCCTCCCGCACCCCCCAGACCCTCCCGCACCCCCCCCCCAGACCCTCCCGCACCCCCCCAGACCCTCCCGCACCCCCCCAGACCCTCCCGCACCCCCCCAGACCCTCCCGCACCCCCCCAGACCCTCCCGCACCCCCCCAGACCCTCCCGCACCCCCCCCAGACCCTCCCGAACCCCCCCAGACCGTCCCGCACCCCCCCAGACCCTCCTGCCCCCCCCCCCCCCCAGGCCCTCCCAAGTATATCTCACTATCTCGGTGAGTTCCCTGTTGTATAACCTTGTTGATAGGTCTGTGTCGTTCATTAATGTTCTGATTTGATTTCTGACGTGCCAGTTTTCAGTGATAAATGTTGACAGAATTGGAAATGTTTTCTCCCCAGGAAGTGACCGGTGTTTGAGATGAGGGTCGATACAAAGCGATTGTTAACTTTCACAATCTCTTTTCAGGGGTGGTGCTGGCGGCTGTGTTACTGAGCTCACCACCCTGGAACCTGGGACAGCTCAGGGATATCCAGTCCTGCTGCCATTAACATCTCAGATTGCGATTGTTGTGGCCACAAAACCTCCGCAGCCTGGGGACGCCTCCTACCCTGTCCACATCAGTGTGAGTGATCTGCCAGAGACTCTGTGTCTTCCTGACCTGAAGCCCAGCTCCTGACGAATCACTTAGAGATGTCAAAATCTCCTGGAAAATTTCAGCATGTACAAATATTTGAACAGGCCCTTCGGTCCTCCAAACCTGTACTGTCCATGCTGCCCAACTGAACTAAAACCCCCGACCCACATTACAGGAAGGATGTAGAGGCTTTGGAGAGGGTGCAGAGGAGGTTTACCAGGATGTTGCCTGGTATGGAGGGGAGATCCTATGAGGAGAGACTGAGAGATTTGGGGTTGTTTTCGCTGGAAAGAAGGCGGCTAAGAGGGGATCTTATTGAAACATATAAGATGATTAGAGGTTTAGACAGGGTAGATAGTGATAGCCTTTTTCCTCGGATGGAGAAAGCTAGCCTTTTTACTGTGTTTACGCCAGTCCAACGCCGGCATACCCACATCATGACTTCTTTGACCGAGCCAGTTTTGTACCCACCTTGCTAGCTCACCTTCTGCACCAGTCTGCCATGAGGGATCTTGTCAAAGGCCTTACTGAAGTCCATGTAAATATCCACTGTCCTACCCTCATCAATCATCTTCGTCACTTCCTCGAAAAACTCAATCAAGTTCATGAGACACGACCTCCCCTTCATAAAACCATGTTGCCTCTCAGTAATACGTCCATTTCATTCCAAGTGGGAATAAATCCTGTCTTGAAGTTGCCTCTCCAATAATTTCCCTCCCACTGATGTAAGGCTCTCCAGCCTGTAATTACAAAGAACATAGAACAACACAGCACGGGAAACAGGCCCTTCGGCCCAACGAGCCCGCGCCGCCGTCCCATGGTCAGTGACCTATTCATGATTCTAGTCTATGCCTAATGTGTGAGGATCAGGGAGGTCCAATATAGGGACAATTTGTTACCCAATCAATCAGCCTAAAAGCACATTTTTGGGATGTGGGAGGAAACCGGAGCACCCGGAGGAAACCCACGCAACCATGGGGAGAACGCGCAAACTCCCACGGACACAGGCCCAACTCCATGTGTCCGCACAGCAACAGAGATAGTCTCTGAGCTGTCATGTTGCCCTCGAGATGGCCCAGTTTACGCACACCAACGACATGAAGCAGTAGGCAACTCCCGAAGCAACATCCAAGAGCAGCCCACCACAACCTGCCGCCCGCATGCCCCTTGCTGGACTTAAATGCCTGTGGATAAAAAATTCATTATTAAAGACTCTATATCCCTGAGGCTAAAACTCAATCCCAAGCCTACAATGCTTAATAAGGCCTGCTATATCCCCCTATATGTAAACCGCTCATGTGGCTGTCCAAGTGACTCTTGAACAACCCTAGCGTGCCTGCTTCCACCACCTTACTCGGCAGTGCATTCCACATCCCCACTACCATTTGTGTGAAAAACTGCCCTCTAACATTAGTCTTATATCTAGCCCCCCTCACCCTAAGCCCGTGACCCCTCGTTCTATCCATTTCTAATAGCGGAAAAAGCTTACCACCATTTACTCTATCTATCCCCTTCATAATCTTATAAACCTCTGTTAGATCCCCCCTGGGATCTAATTACCTGGATTATTCTTGCTACCCTTCTTAAACAAAAGAACAACATTGGCTATTCTCCAATCCTCTGGGACCTCCTCTGTAGCCAGTAAGGATACAAAGATTTCTCTCAAGGCTCCAGCAATTTACTCTCTTGCCTCTCTCAGTATTCTGGGGTATATCCCATCAGGCCCTCGGGACTTGTCTCCCTAAACGTTTCTCAAGAATCCCAGTACTTCCTCCTTTTTGATCTCAACATGACTCAAACTATCTACACACCCTTTCCCAGACTCATCATCCACCAACTCCTTCTCTTTGGTGAATACTGACGCAAAGTACTCATTTAATACCTCACCCATTTCCTCTGGCTCCACATAGATTCCCTCCCTTGTCCTTGAGTGGGCCAAGCCTCTTCCTGGCTACCCTCTTGCTCTTTATATATGTGGAAAAAACTTGAGATTTTCCTTAATCCTGCTGACCAATGCTTTTTCATAACCCCTTTCAGCTCTTCTTACTCCTTGCTTAAGTTTCTTTCTACTTTACTTGTATTCCACACTTGCTTCGTGTGTTCCCAGCCTCCTCGCTTTGACAAATGCTTCCTTTTTCTCTTTGACCAGGCTCATAATATCTCTCATTATCCAAGGTCCCTGAAACTTGTCATATTTATCCTTCATCCTTACAGGAAGGTGCCAGTCCTGAATCCCTATCAACTTACACTTGAAAGCCTCCCACATGCCAGATGTTGATTTGCCCTCAAACATCTGCTCCCAATCTTCATTCTTCAGTTCCTGTCCAATATTGGTGTAATTATCCTTCCCCCAGTTCAGCACCTTCACGTGAGGATTACACTTATCTTTATCCATCAGGACCTGAAATTTACTGAATTGTGGTCACTGTTCCCGAGCTGCTCCCCTACTGAAGCATCGATCACCTGTCCGGGCTCATTCCCCAATACCAGGCCCAGTACGGCCCCTTCCCTAGTTGGACTATCTACATACTGTTTCAGGAAATTGTGTTCATTTTTGGGCCTCACACTTTAGGAAGGGTGTCCAGGAGTTGTTCAGGCTGTGAAAGAGAGATTGGCTGGAATATTTTCATGGAATCTCTGTGGCGTATAAGAAATCACTGAGGGTGACAAGGATGTACTCTGGGTGGGGGGGAGGGGGGGGGGGGGCTTCAGTGCCCATCACTGAGCGGCTCGGTAGAATCACCACAGGCCCGGGGCCTCAAAGACATCACTGCTAAACTGGGGCAGGGGGTGAGGGAACCAACATACCTGACCTCGTCCTCACCAACTCGCTGGCAGCAGCTCCGTCTGCCCAAGAGTGACCACTGACACTCAGCCCGGGCCTGCACCAGCTCCCCACAATCTGCTTCCACCTCAGCTGACCACCGCATCATGTTACCATTGGTCACATTATACCGATTCCCCTTTCTTTTCAATCTAATTTGAGGTAATAACCATCCTTTAGTGTTGTTGATAAATTTCCAGTCCCGGTAGCCGTGCCCTCGGATAGCTGTAGATTCGCTCCCACCCCCAGTTCTGTTTTGAAACTTCCAGCGTTTGTTACACGCTGACCGGACCAATACTCAGTTACTTTTCTGTTGAGTGAACCTCGTCCTGTAAAGACCGAATGTTCCCATAACACTCAGTAGGTTATCGTCTATCCTGATTTTGCCGAGTTTTATTTGCCTGCAAGACCTCTCAGACTGAATCAATGTGTTATAAAGGGGGGGGGGGGGCGGTTTAGAACAGAGTTGAGGAGGAACTTCTTCACTCAAAGGGTGGTGAATCTCTGGAATTCTCTACCCGTTGAAGTGGTGGAGGCTGCCTCGCTAAATATTTTTAAGAAACGGGTTGATGGGTTTTTGATAAGAGAAGGGATTAAGGGTTATGGGGAGAGGGCGGGAAGGTGGAGCTGAGTCACGACAGATCAGCCATGATCTTATTGAATGGCGGGGCAGGCTCGAAGGGCCAGATGGCCTACTCCTGCTCCTATTTCTTATGTTCTTATGTTCTTAGCGTGAGGGCGGTATAGCTCCCATCCGATCTTGCCTGCGAGTGCAGCCAATTTAACTACCCCATCATCCTCCTCACCAATTCAGTTTGTCTTGTGTTGGCCAGTTCCTGTTTTCCGATTGGCCTGTGTCTGGTTATGAGATTAGGATCAGTCCGGTTTAGATATCTCTGTTTCATCGTTATTGTGGATCTGTCGTAATCCAGGCTGAGATATCGAAAAGCACCGGCTGTTTGACTCCCGACTTTAAATTGTTCTTTAGCCTATCAGTTACTCTTTTTAATCTCTCCTGTGTTCTGGGCAGATCCCTGTGCCCCGATGCATTCTCAATCTTGGTAATAATTTTCCTTTCTATTTTTCTTCTGCCAAAGTGAACAACCTCACATTAAACTCCATCTGATAAACTTTGTCCCATCCTCCTAGCCTGTCCATATCCGTCTGTGAAATCTTTATCTCCTCTTCACTGCCTATTTCAGTATCATAGAACATAGAACATAGAACAATACAGCACAAACAGGCCCTTCGGCCCTCGAGTTGCGCCGATCACATCAACCCCACCAATCTATAGACCTATCTATAACCCCCAATCCCATTAAACCCCATATACTCATCCAGAAGTCTTTTAAAAGACCCCAGCGAGTTCGCCTCCACCACCGATGACGGCAGCCGATTCCATTCACTCACCACCCTCTGAGTGAAAAACTTACCCCTAACATCACCTCTGTACTTCCCTCCCCGCACCTTAAATCTGTGTCCTCTCGTAGCGACCATTTCAACCCGGGGAAATAGCTTCTGAGAGTCCACCCTATCTATTCCTCTCAACATTTTATAAACTTCTATCAGGTTGAGGGGAGACCTGATAGAAGTCTACATTCGCTGGGCGAATGGGCCAGGAAATGGCAAATGGAATTTAATGTTGGCAAGTGTGAGGTGGTCCACTTTGGTAGGAGGAATGGTAGGAAGGACTATTACTTACGGGGCGAAAAACTGCAGCAGGCGACGGTGCAGAGGGACCTCGGGGTCCTTGTGCATGAGTCGCAAAAACCCAGCTTGCAGGTGCAGCAGGTGGTCAGGAAGGCGAATGGGATGCTGGCCTTCATAGCGAGGGGGATTGAATATAAAAGTAGGGAGGTCTTGCTGCGGCTATATAGGGCATTGGTGAGGCCGCAGCTGGAGTACTGTGTGCAGTTTTGGGTGCCGCACCTGCACAAGGATATTTTGGCCTTGGAGGGAGTGCAGAGGAGGTTTACTAGGCTGATACCGGAGTTGAGGGGATTGAGCTATGAGGAGAGGCTGAATAAACTAGGCTTGTACTCGTTAGAGTTTAGAAGAATGAGGGGAGATCTCATTGAGACGTATAAGATGATGAATGGGATGGATAGGATAGAGGTGGAGAGACTCTTCCCGCTCAGAAAGGACAGTAGGACTAGGGGGCACAGCCTCAAGATAAAAGGGGGGCGGTTTAGAACGGAGTTGAGGAGGAACTTCTTTACTCAAAGGGTGGTGAATCTCTGGAATTCTCTGCCCGTTGAAGTGGTGGAGGCTGCCTCGCTAAATATTTTTAAGAAACGGGTTGATGGGTTTTTGATAAGAGAAGGGATTAAGGGTTATGGGGAGAGGGCGGGAAGGTGGAGCTGAGTCACGACAGATCAGCCATGATCTTATTGAATGGCGGGGCAGGCTCGAAGGGCCAGATGGCCTACTCCTGCTCCTATTTCTTATGTTCTTATGTACAAGATTATGAGGGGCATGGGCAGAGTGGATAGTCAGAAGCTTTTTCCCAGGGTGGAAGAGTCAATTACTGGGGGGGCACAGGTTTAAGGTGCGAGGGGTAAGGTTTAAAGGAGATGTACGAGGCAGATTTTTTACACAGAGCGGGGTGGGTGTCTGGAACTCACTGCCGGGGGAGGGAGTGGAAGCGGATACGATAGTGAGTTTTAAGGGGCGTCCGGACAAATCCATGAATAGGATGGGAATAGAGGGATATGGTTTCCGGAAGGGTAGGGGGTTTTAGTTCACTCGGGGGCAGCATGGTCAGTGCAGGATTGGAGGGGCCGAAGGGCCTGTTCCTGTGCTGGAATTTTCTTTGTTGTTTGACCGATGTGAGGCTGCCTGGTTTATAGTTTCCTGCTTTCTGTCTCCATGGTTAGAACACAGAACAGTACAGCACAGTACAGGCCCTTCGGCCCCTCGATGTTGTGCCGAGCTATGTCCAAACCCAAGATCAGTCTATCCCACTGCCTATCATTCTGGAGTGCTCCATCTGCCTATCCAATAACCACTTGAAAGTTCCTAAAGTGTCCGAGTCCGCTATCACAGCAGGCAGTGTATTCCACACCCCAACCACTCTCTGAGTAAAGAATCTACCTCAGACATCCCTCCTATATCTCCCACCATGAACCTTATAGTTATGCCCCCTAGTAACAGCTACATCCACCCGAGGAAATAGTCTCTGAATGTCCACTCTATCAATCCCCCTCATCATCTTATAAACCTCTATTAAGTTGCCTCTCATCCTCCTCCGCTCTAAAGAGAAAAGCCCCAGCTCCCTCAACCTTTCCTCATAAGACCTACCCTCCAAACCAGGCAGCATCCTGGTAAATCTCCTCTGCACTCTCTCCAATGCTTCCACATCCTTCTTATAGTGAGGTGACCAGAACTGAACACAATATTCCAAATGTGGTCTCACCAAGGTCCGGTATAGTTGCAGTATAACCCCACGGCCCTTAAACTCAATCCCCCTGTTAATAAACACTAACACATTATAAACCTTCTTCACGGCTCTATCCACTTGAGTGGCAGCCTTCAGAGATTTGTGGATATGAACCCCAAGCTCTCTCTGTTCCTCCACATTCCTCAGAACCCTGCTGTTGACCCTGTAATCTGCATTCAAGTTTGTCTTACCAAAATGAATCACCTCACACTTATCAGGGTTAAACACCATCTGCCACTTTTCAGCCCAGCTCTGCATTCTGTCAATGTCTCTTTGCAGCCCACAAGAGCCCTCCACCTCATCCACTACTCCACCAATCTTGGTGTCATCAGCAAGTTTACTAACCCACCCTTCAGCCCCCTCTTCCAAGTCATTGATAAAAATCACAAATAGCAGAGGACCCAGCACTGATCCCTGTGGTACACCGCTGGTAACTGGCCTCCAGTCTGAAGATTTTCCCTCCACCGCCACCCTCTGTCTTCTATGAGACAGCCAGTTACTTATCCAATCGGTCAAGTTTCCCTCTATCCCACACCTCCTTATCTTCTTCTTGAGAGAGAAGGGATTAAGGGTTATGGGGAGAGGGCGGGAAGGTGGAGCTGAGTCACGACAGATCAGCCATGATCTTATTGAATGGCGGGGCAGGCTCGAAGGGCCAGATGGCCTACTCCTGCTCCTATTTCTTATGTTCTTATGTTCTTATGTTCTTATGAGCTACCATGGGGAACCTTATCAAGCACCTTACTAAAATCCATGTATACGACATCAACTGCTCTACTTTTATCCACACACTTAGTTACCTCCTCAAAGAGGGTTTTGGTCTCCTTACTTGAGAAAGGATATACTGGCACTGGAGGGGGTGCAGAGGAGATTCACTAGGCTGATTCCGGAGTTGAGAGGATTGGTTTATGAGGAGAGACTGAGTAGACAGAGGTTATACTCATTGGAATTCAGAAGAATGAGGGGAGATCTTATAGAAACATATAAGATTATGAAGGGAATGGATAAGATAGAAGCAGGGAAGTTGTTTCCACTGGCGGGTGAAACTCGAACTAGGGGGCATAGCCTCAAAATAAGGGGAAGCAGATTTAGGACTGAGTTGAGGAGGAATTTCTTCACTCAAAGGGTTGTGAATCTGTGGAATTCCCTGCCCAGTGAAGCAGTTGAGGCTCCCTCATTGAATGTTTTTAAGGCAAGGAGAGATAAATTTTTGAACAGTAAAGGAATTAAGGGTTATGGTGAGCGGGCGGGTAAGTGGAGCTGAGTCCACAAAAAGATCAGCCATGATCTTATTGAATGGCGGGGCAGGCTCAAGGGGCCAGATGGCCCACTCCTGCTCTTGGTTCTTATGTTCTTATGTCCAGTAATATATCATTAATCATTACTCCGTCCCATGATGTGAATAGCAAACAACCAGGACTCACAAGGTCACAACTCCAGGTCTACTGAGTTACCAGAAACTTAAAAATTAAAATCAAATGTACCAAGGACTGTGCTGCATAAGGAAAATGCTGTCATCCTCAAATTAACTGTGTAACTGACAGATTTATACTCCAGACCACACAGAGCTTTATCCCATCCTCACAAAACTCAGCACAGGCACAGCACAGGGGAAAGTAAACTGTAGATAGAGCTTTACTCTGTATCTAACCCCGTGCTGTACCTGTCCTGGGGGTGTTTGATGGGGACAGTGTAGAGGGAGCTTTACTCTGTATCTAACCCCGTGCTGTACCTGTCCTGGGAGTGTTTGATGGGGACAGTGTAGAGGGAGCTTTACTCTGTATCTAACCCCGTGCTGTACCTGTCCTGGGAATGTTTGATGGGGACAGTGTAGAGGGAGCTTTACTCTGTATCTAACCCCGTGCTGTACCTGTCCTGGGAGTGTTTGATGGGGGGACAGTGTAGAGGGAGCTTTACTCTGTATCTAACCCCGTGCTGTACCTGTCCTGGGAGTGTTTGATGGGGGACAGTGTAGAGGGAGCTTTACTCTGTATCTAACCCCGTGCTGGACCTGTCCTGGGAGTGTTTGATGGGGGAACAGTGTAGAGGGAGCTTTACTCTGTATCTAACCCCGTGCTGTACCTGTCCTGGGAGTGTTTGATGGGGACAGTGTAGAGGGAGCTTTACTCTGTATCTAACCCTGTGCTGTACCTGTCCTGGGAGTGTTTGATGGGGACAGTGTAGAGGGAGCTTTACTCTGTATCTAACCCCGTGCTGTACCTGTCCTGGGAGTGTTTGATGGGGGGACAGTGTAGAGGGAGCTTTACTCTGTATCTAACCCCGTGCTGTACCTGTCCTGGGAGTGTTTGATGGGGACAGTGTAGAGGGAGCTTTACTCTGTATCTAACCCCGTGCTGGACCTGTCCTGGGAGTGTTTGATGGGGGAACAGTGTACAGGGAGCTTTACTCTATATCTAACCCTGTGCTGTACCTGTCCTGGGAGTGTTTGATGGGGGGACAGTGTAGAGGGAGCTTTACTCTGTATCTAACCCCGTGCTGTACCTGTCCTGGGAGTGTTTGATGGGGACAGTGTAGAGGGAGCTTTACTCTGTATCTAACCCTGTGCTGTACCTGTCCTGGGAGTGTTTGATGGGGACAGTGTAGAGGGAGCTTTACTCTGTATCTAACCCCGTGCTGTACCTGTCCTGGGAGTGTTTGATGAGGACAGTGTAGAGGGAGCTTTACTCTGTATCTAACCCCGTGCTGTACCTGTCCTGGGAGTGTTTGATGGGGGACAGTGTAGAGGGAGCTTTACTCTGTATCTAACCCCGTGCTGTACCTGTCCTGGGAGTGTTTGATGGGGACAGTGTAGAGGGAGCTTTACTCTGTATCTAACCCCATGCTGTACCTGTCCTGGGAGTGTTTGATGGGGGGACAGTGTAGAGGGAGCTTTACTCTGTATCTAACCCCGTGCTGTACCTGTCCTGGGAGTGTTTGATGGGGGACAGTGTAGAGGGAGCTTTACTCTGTATCTAACCCCGTGCTGTACCTGTCCTGGGGGTGTTTGATGGGGGACAGTGTAGAGGGAGCTTTACTCTGTATCTAACCCCGTGCTGTACCTGTCCTGGGAGTGTTTGATGGGGGGACAGTGTAGAGGGAGCTTTACTCTGTATCTAACCCCGTGCTGTACCTGTCCCTGGAGTGTTTGATGGGGGGACAGTGTAGAGGGAGCTTTACTCTGTATCTAACCCCGTGCTGTACCTGTCCTGGGAGTGTTTGATGGGGGACAGTGTAGAGGGAGCTTTACTCTGTATCTAACCCCGTGCTGTACCTGTACTGGGAGTGTTTGATGGGGACAGTGTAGAGGGAGATTTACTCTGTATCTAACCCCGTGCTGTACCTGTCCAGGGAGTGTTTGATGGGGGGGACAGTGTAGAGGGAGCTTTACTCTGTATCTAACCCCGTGCTGTACCTGTCCTGGAAGAGTTTGATGGGGGACAGTGTAGAGGGAGCTTTACTCTGTATCTAACCCTGTGCTGTACCTGTCCTGGGAGTGTTGGATGCGGACAGTGTAGAGGAGCTTTACTCTCTTTCTAACCCCGTGCTGTACCTGTCCTGGGAGTGTTTGATGGGGACAGTGTAGAGGGAGCTTTACTCTGTATCTAACCCCGTGCTGTACCTGTCCTGGGAGTGTTTGATGGGGGAGAAGTGTAGAGGGAGCTTTACTCTGTATCTAACCCTGTGCTGTACCTGTCCTGGGAGTGTTTGATGCGGGACTGTGTAGAGGGAGCTTTACTCTGTATCTAACCCCGTGCTGTACCTGTCCTGGGAGTGTTTGATGGGGACAGTGTAGAGGGAGTTTTACTCTGTATCTAATCCCGTGCTGTACCTGTCGTGGGAGTGTTTGATGGGGGGACAGTGTAGAGGGAGCTTTACTCTGTATCTAACCCCGTGCTGTACCTGTCCTGGGAGTGTTTGATGGGGGGGACAGTGTAGAGGGAGCTTTACTCTGTATCTAACCCCATGCTGTACCTGTCCTGGGAGTGTTTGATGCGGGACAGTGTATAGGGAGCTTTACTCTGTATCTAACCCCGTGCTGTACCTGTCCTGGGAGTGTTTGATGGGGGGACAGTGTAGAGGGAGCTTTACTCTGTATCTAACCCCGTGCTGTACCTGTCCTGGGAGTGTTTGATGGGGGGACAGTGTAGAGGGAGCTTTACTCTGTATCTAACCCCGTGCTGTACCTGTCCTGGGAGTGTTTGATGGGGGGACAGTGTAGAGAGAGCTTTACTCTGTATCTAACCCTGTGCTGTAGCTGTCCTGGGAGTGTTTGATGGGGGGACAGTGTAGAGGGAGCTTTACTCTGTATCTAACCCCGTGCTGCACCTGTCCTGGGAGTGTTTGATGGGGGGCAGTGCAGAGGGAGCTTTACTCTGTATCTAACCCCGTGCTGTACCTGTCCTGGGAATGTTTGATGGGGACAGTGTAGAGGGAGCTTTACTCTGTATCTAACCCTGTGCTGTACCTGTCCTGGGAGTGTTTGATGGGGGACAGTGTAGAGGAAGCTTTACTCTGTATCTAACCCTGTGCTGTACCTGTCCTGGGAGTGTTTGATGGGGGGCAGTGTAGAGGGAGCTTTACTCTGTATCTAACCCTGTGCTGTACCTGTCCTGGGAGTGTTTGATGGGGGACAGTGTAGAGGAAGCTTTACTCTGTATCTAACCCCGTGCTGTACCTGTCCTGGGAGTGTTTGATGGGGACAGTGTAGAGGGAGCTTTACTCTGTATCTAACCCCGTGCTGTACCTGTCCTGGGAGTGTTTGATGGGGGACAGTGTAGAGGGAGCTTTACTCTGTATCTAACCCCGTGCTGTACCTGTCCTGGGAGTGTTTGATGGGGGGACAGTGTATAGGGAGCTTTACTCTGTATCTAACCCCGTGCTGTACCTGTCCTGGGAGTGTTTGATGGGGGACAGTGTCGAGGGAGCTTTACTCTGTATCTAACCCCGTGCTGTACCTGTCCTGGGAGTGTTTGATGGGGGACAGTGTCGAGGGAGCTTTACTCTGTATCTAACCCTGTGCTGTACCTGTCCTGGGAGTGTTTGATGGGGACAGTGTAGAGGGAGCTTTACTCTGTATCTAACCCCGTGCTGTACCTGTCCTGGGAGTGTTTGATGAGGACAGTGTAGAGGGAGCTTTACTCTGTATCTAACCCCGTGCTGTACCTGTCCTGGGAGTGTTTGATGGGGGACAGTGTAGAGGGAGCTTTACTCTGTATCTAACCCCGTGCTGTACCTGTCCTGGGAGTGTTTGATGGGGACAGTGTAGAGGGAGCTTTACTCTGTATCTAACCCCATGCTGTACCTGTCCTGGGAGTGTTTGATGGGGGGACAGTGTAGAGGGAGCTTTACTCTGTATCTAACCCCGTGCTGTACCTGTCCTGGGAGTGTTTGATAGGGGACAGTGTAGAGGGAGCTTTACTCTGTATCTAACCCCGTGCTGTACCTGTCCTGGGGGTGTTTGATGGGGGACAGTGTAGAGGGAGCTTTACTCTGTATCTAACCCCGTGCTGTACCTGTCCTGGGAGTGTTTGATGGGGGGACAGTGTAGAGGGAGCTTTACTCTGTATCTAACCCTGTGCTGTACCTGTCCCTGGAGTGTTTGATGGGGGGACAGTGTAGAGGGAGCTTTACTCTGTATCTAACCCCGTGCTGTACCTGTCCTGGGAGTGTTTGATGGGGGACAGTGTAGAGGGAGCGTTACTCTGTATCTAACCCCGTGCTGTACCTGTACTGGGAGTGTTTGATGGGGACAGTGTAGAGGGAGATTTACTCTGTATCTAACCCCGTGCTGTACCTGTCCAGGGAGTGTTTGATGGGGGGGACAGTGTAGAGGGAGCTTTACTCTGTATCTAACCCCGTGCTGTACCTGTCCTGGAAGAGTTTGATGGGGGACAGTGTAGAGGGAGCTTTACTCTGTATCTAACCCTGTGCTGTACCTGTCCTGGGAGTGTTTGATGCGGACAGTGTAGAGGAGCTTTACTCTCTTTCTAACCCCGTGCTGTACCTGTCCTGGGAGTGTTTGATGGGGACAGTGTAGAGGGAGCTTTACTCTGTATCTAACCCCGTGCTGTACCTGTCCTGGGAGTGTTTGATGCGGGACTGTGTAGAGGGAGCTTTACTCTGTATCTAACCCCGTGCTGTACCTGTCCTGGGAGTGTTTGATGGGGACAGTGTAGAGGGAGCTTTACTCTGTATCTAATCCCGTGCTGTACCTGTCGTGGGAGTGTTTGATGGGGGGACAGTGTAGAGGGAGCTTTGCTCTGTATCTAACCCCGTGCTGTACCTGTCCTGGGAGTGTTTGATGGGGGGGACAGTGTAGAGGGAGCTTTACTCTGTATCTAACCCCATGCTGTACCTGTCCTGGGAGTGTTTGATGCGGGACAGTGTATAGGGAGCTTTACTCTGTATCTAACCCCGTGCTGTACCTGTCCTGGGAGTGTTTGATGGGGGGACAGTGTAGAGGGAGCTTTACTCTGTATCTAACCCCGTGCTGTACCTGTCCTGGGAGTGTTTGATGGGGGGACAGTGTAGAGGGAGCTTTACTCTGTATCTAACCCCGTGCTGTACCTGTCCTGGGAGTGTTTGATGGGGGGACAGTGTAGAGAGAGCTTTACTCTGTATCTAACCCTGTGCTGTAGCTGTCCTGGGAGTGTTTGATGGGGGGACAGTGTAGAGGGAGCTTTACTCTGTATCTAACCCCGTGCTGCACCTGTCCTGGGAGTGTTTGATGGGGGGCAGTGTAGAGGGAGCTTTACTCTGTATCTAACCCCGTGCTGTACCTGTCCTGGGAATGTTTGATGGGGACAGTGTAGAGGGAGCTTTACTCTGTATCTAACCCTGTGCTGTACCTGTCCTGGGAGTGTTTGATGGGGGACAGTGTAGAGGAAGCTTTACTCTGTATCTAACCCTGTGCTGTACCTGTCCTGGGAGTGTTTGATGGGGGGCAGTGTAGAGGGAGCTTTACTCTGTATCTAACCCTGTGCTGTACCTGTCCTGGGAGTGTTTGATGGGGGACAGTGTAGAGGAAGCTTTACTCTGTATCTAACCCCGTGCTGTACCTGTCCTGGGAGTGTTTGATGGGGAGAGTGTAGAGGGAGCTTTACTCTGTATCTAACCCCGTGCTGTACCTGTCCTGGGAGTGTTTGATGGGGGACAGTGTAGAGGGAGCTTTACTCTGTATCTAACCCCGTGCTGTACCTGTCCTGGGAGTGTTTGATGGGGGGACAGTGTATAGGGAGCTTTACTCTGTATCTAACCCCGTGCTGTACCTGTCCTGGGAGTGTTTGATGGGGGACAGTGTCGAGGGAGCTTTACTCTGTATCTAACCCCGTGCTGTACCTGTCCTGGGAATGTTTGGTGGGGACAGTGTAGAGGGAGCTTTACTCTGTATCTAACCCCGTGCTGTACCTGTCCTGGGAGTGTTTGATGGGGGACAGTGTAGAGGGAGCTTTACTCTGTATCTAACCCCGTGCTGTACCTGTCCTGGGAGTGTTTGATGGGGGGACAGTGTAGAGGGAGCTTTACTCTATATCTAACCCCGTGCTGTACCTGTCCCTGGAGTGTTTGATGGGGGGACAGTGTAGAGGGAGCTTTACTCTGTATCTAACCCCGTGCTGTACCTGTCCTGGGAGTGTTTGATGGGGGACAGTGTAGAGGGAGCTTTACTCTGTATCTAACCCTGTGCTGTACCTGTCCTGGGAGTGTTTGATGGGGACAGTGTAGAGGGAGATTTACTCTGTATCTAACGCCGTGCTGTACCTGTCCAGGGAGTGTTTGATGGGGGGGACAGTGTAGAGGGAGCTTTACTCTGTATCTAACCCCGTGCTGTACCTGTCCTGGAAGTGTTTGATGCGGGACAGTGTATAGGGAGCTTTACTCTGTATCTAACCCCGTGCTGTACCTGTCCTGGGAGTGTTTGATGGGGGGACAGTGTAGAGGGAGCTTTACTCTGTATCTAACCCCGTGCTGTACCTGTCCTGGGAGTGTTTGATGGGGGGGCAGAGTAGAGGGAGCTTTACTCTCTATCTAACCCCGTGCTGTACCTGTCCTGGGAGTGTTTGATGGGGGGACAGTGTAGAGAGAGCTTTACTCTGTATCTAACCCTGTGCTGTAGCTGTCCTGGGAGTGTTTGATGGGGGGACAGTGTAGAGGGAGCTTTACTCTGTATCTAACCCCGTGCTGCACCTGTCCTGGGAGTGTTTGATGGGGGGCAGTGCAGAGGGAGCTTTACTCTGTATCTAACCCCGTGCTGTACCTGTCCTGGGAATGTTTGATGGGGACAGTGTAGAGGGAGCTTTACTCTGTATCTAACCCTGTGCTGTACCTGTCCTGGGAGTGTTTGATGGGGGACAGTGTAGAGGAAGCTTTACTCTGTATCTAACCCTGTGCTGTACCTGTCCTGGGAGTGTTTGATGGGGGGCAGTGTAGAGGGAGCTTTACTCTGTATCTAACCCTGTGCTGTACCTGTCCTGGGAGTGTTTGATGGGGGACAGTGTAGAGGAAGCTTTACTCTGTATCTAACCCCGTGCTGTACCTGTCCTGGGAGTGTTTGATGGGGACAGTGTAGAGGGAGCTTTACTCTGTATCTAACCCCGTGCTGTACCTGTCCTGGGAGTGTTTGATGGGGGACAGTGTAGAGGGAGCTTTACTCTGTATCTAACCCCGTGCTGTACCTGTCCTGGGAGTGTTTGATGGGGGGACAGTGTATAGGGAGCTTTACTCTGTATCTAACCCCGTGCTGTACCTGTCCTGGGAGTGTTTGATGGGGGACAGTGTCGAGGGAGCTTTACTCTGTATCTAACCCCGTGCTGTACCTGTCCTGGGAGTGTTTGATGGGGGACAGTGTCGAGGGAGCTTTACTCTGTATCTAACCCTGTGCTGTACCTGTCCTGGGAGTGTTTGATGGGGACAGTGTAGAGGGAGCTTTACTCTGTATCTAACCCCGTGCTGTACCTGTCCTGGGAGTGTTTGATGAGGACAGTGTAGAGGGAGCTTTACTCTGTATCTAACCCCGTGCTGTACCTGTCCTGGGAGTGTTTGATGGGGGACAGTGTAGAGGGAGCTTTACTCTGTATCTAACCCCGTGCTGTACCTGTCCTGGGAGTGTTTGATGGGGACAGTGTAGAGGGAGCTTTACTCTGTATCTAACCCCATGCTGTACCTGTCCTGGGAGTGTTTGATGGGGGGACAGTGTAGAGGGAGCTTTACTCTGTATCTAACCCCGTGCTGTACCTGTCCTGGGAGTGTTTGATAGGGGACAGTGTAGAGGGAGCTTTACTCTGTATCTAACCCCGTGCTGTACCGGTCCTGGGGGTGTTTGATGGGGGACAGTGTAGAGGGAGCTTTACTCTGTATCTAACCCCGTGCTGTACCTGTCCTGGGAGTGTTTGATGGGGGGACAGTGTAGAGGGAGCTTTACTCTGTATCTAACCCCGTGCTGTACCTGTCCCTGGAGTGTTTGATGGGGGGACAGTGTAGAGGGAGCTTTACTCTGTATCTAACCCCGTGCTGTACCTGTCCTGGGAGTGTTTGATGGGGGACAGTGTAGAGGGAGCGTTACTCTGTATCTAACCCCGTGCTGTACCTGTACTGGGAGTGTTTGATGGGGACAGTGTAGAGGGAGATTTACTCTGTATCTAACCCCGTGCTGTACCTGTCCAGGGAGTGTTTGATGGGGGGGACAGTGTAGAGGGAGCTTTACTCTGTATCTAACCCCGTGCTGTACCTGTCCTGGAAGAGTTTGATGGGGGACAGTGTAGAGGGAGCTTTACTCTGTATCTAACCCTGTGCTGTACCTGTCCTGGGAGTGTTTGATGCGGACAGTGTAGAGGAGCTTTACTCTCTTTCTAACCCCGTGCTGTACCTGTCCTGGGAGTGTTTGATGGGGACAGTGTAGAGGGAGCTTTACTCTGTATCTAACCCCGTGCTGTACCTGTCATGGGAGTGTTTGATGGGGGGGACAGTGTAGAGGGAGCTTTACTCTGTATCTAACCCTGTGCTGTACCTGTCCTGGGAGTGTTTGATGCGGGACTGTGTAGAGGGAGCTTTACTCTGTATCTAACCCCGTGCTGTACCTGTCCTGGGAGTGTTTGATGGGGACAGTGTAGAGGGAGCTTTACTCTGTATCTAATCCCGTGCTGTACCTGTCGTGGGAGTGTTTGATGGGGGGACAGTGTAGAGGGAGCTTTACTCTGTATCTAACCCCGTGCTGTACCTGTCCTGGGAGTGTTTGATGGGGGGGACAGTGTAGAGGGAGCTTTACTCTGTATCTAACCCCATGCTGTACCTGTCCTGGGAGTGTTTGATGCGGGACAGTGTATAGGGAGCTTTACTCTGTATCTAACCCCGTGCTGTACCTGTCCTGGGAGTGTTTGATGGGGGGACAGTGTAGAGGGAGCTTTACTCTGTATCTAACCCCGTGCTGTACCTGTCCTGGGAGTGTTTGATGGGGGGACAGTGTAGAGGGAGCTTTACTCTGTATCTAACCCCGTGCTGTACCTGTCCTGGGAGTGTTTGATGGGGGGACAGTGTAGAGAGAGCTTTACTCTGTATCTAACCCTGTGCTTTAGCTGTCCTGGGAGTGTTTGATGGGGTGACAGTGTAGAGGGAGCTTTACTCTGTATCTAACCCCGTGCTGCACCTGCCCTGGGAGTGTTTGATGGGGGGCAGTGTAGAGGGAGCTTTACTCTGTATCTAACCCCGTGCTGTACCTGTCCTGGGAATGTTTGATGGGGACAGTGTAGAGGGAGCTTTACTCTGTATCTAACCCTGTGCTGTACCTGTCCTGGGAGTGTTTGATGGGGGACAGTGTAGAGGAAGCTTTACTCTGTATCTAACCCTGTGCTGTACCTGTCCTGGGAGTGTTTGATGGGGGGCAGTGTAGAGGGAGCTTTACTCTGTATCTAACCCTGTGCTGTACCTGTCCTGGGAGTGTTTGATGGGGGGCAGTGTAGAGGGAGCTTTACTCTGTATCTAACCCTGTGCTGTACCTGTCCTGGGAGTGTTTGATGGGGGGCAGTGTAGAGGGAGCTTTACTCTGTATCTAACCCCGTGCTGTACCTGTCCTGGGAGTGTTTGATGGGGGACAGTGTAGAGGAAGCTTTACTCTGTATCTAACCCCGTGCTGTACCTGTCCTGGGAGTGTTTGATGGGGACAGTGTAGAGGGAGCTTTACTCTGTATCTAACCCTGTGCTGTACCTGTCCTGGGAGTGTTTGATGGGAACAGTGTAGAGGGAGCTTTACTCTGTATCTAACCCCGTGCTGTACCTGTCCTGGGAGTGTTTGATGGGGGACAGTGTAGAGGGAGCTTTACTCTGTATCTAACCCCGTGCTGTACCTGTCCTGGGAGTGTTTGATGGGGGGACAGTGTATAGGGAGCTTTACTCTGTATCTAACCCCGTGCTGTACCTGTCCTGGGAGTGTTTGATGGGGGAAAGTGTCGAGGGAGCTTTACTCTGTATCTAACCCCGTGCTGTACCTGTCCTGGGAATGTTTGGTGGGGACAGTGTAGAGGGAGCTTTACTCTGTATCTAACCCCGTGCTGTACCTGTCCTGGGAGTGTTTGATGGGGGACAGTGTAGAGGGAGCTTTACTCTGTATCTAACCCCGTGCTGTACCTGTCCTGGGAGTGTTTGATGGGGGGACAGTGTAGAGGGAGCTTTACTCTATATCTAACCCCGTGCTGTACCTGTCCCTGGAGTGTTTGATGGGGGGACAGTGTAGAGGGAGCTTTACTCTGTATCTAACCCCGTGCTGTACCTGTCCTGGGAGTGTTTGATGGGGGACAGTGTAGAGGGAGCTTTACTCTGTATCTAACCCTGTGCTGTACCTGTCCTGGGAGTGTTTGATGGGGACAGTGTAGAGGGAGATTTACTCTGTATCTAACGCCGTGCTGTACCTGTCCAGGGAGTGTTTGATGGGGGGGACAGTGTAGAGGGAGCTTTACTCTGTATCTAACCCCGTGCTGTACCTGTCCTGGAAGAGTTTGATGGGGGACAGTGTAGAGGGAGCTTTACTCTGTATCTAACCCTGTGCTGTACCTGTCCTGGGAGTGTTTGATGCGGACAGTGTAGAGGAGCTTTACTCTCTTTCTAACCCCGTGCTGTACCTGTCCTGGGAGTGTTTGATGGGGACAGTGTAGAGGGAGCTTTACTCTGTATCTAACCCCGTGCTGTACCTGTCCTGGGAGTGTTTGATGGGGGGGACAGTGTAGAGGGAGCTTTACTCTGTATCTAACCCTGTGCTGTACCTGTCCTGGGAGTGTTTGATGCGGGACTGTGTAGAGGGAGCTTTACTCTGTATCTAACCCCGTGCTGTACCTGTCCTGGGAGTGTTTGATGGGGACAGTGTAGAGGGAGCTTTACTCTGTATCTAATCCCGTGCTGTACCTGTCGTGGGAGTGTTTGATGGGGGGACAGTGTAGAGGGAGCTTTACTCTGTATCTAACCCCGTGCTGTACCTGTCCTGGGAGTGTTTGATGGGGGGGACAGTGTAGAGGGAGCTTTACTCTGTATCTAACCCCATGCTGTACCTGTCCTGGGAGTGTTTGATGCGGGACAGTGTATAGGGAGCTTTACTCTGTATCTAACCCCGTGCTGTACCTGTCCTGGGAGTGTTTGATGGGGGGACAGTGTAGAGAGAGCTTTACTCTGTATCTAACCCTGTGCTGTAGCTGTCCTGGGAGTGTTTGATGGGGGGACAGTGTAGAGGGAGCTTTACTCTGTATCTAACCCCGTGCTGCACCTGTCCTGGGAGTGTTTGATGGGGGGCAGTGTAGAGGGAGCTTTACTCTGTATCTAACCCCGTGCTGTACCTGTCCTGGGAATGTTTGATGGGGACAGTGTAGAGGGAGCTTTACTCTGTATCTAACCCTGTGCTGTACCTGTCCTGGGAGTGTTTGATGGGGGACAGTGTAGAGGAAGCTTTACTCTGTATCTAACCCTGTGCTGTACCTGTCCTGGGAGTGTTTGATGGGGGGCAGTGTAGAGGGAGCTTTACTCTGTATCTAACCCTGTGCTGTACCTGTCCTGGGAGTGTTTGATGGGGGACACTGTAGAGGAAGCTTTACTCTGTATCTAACCCCGTGCTGTACCTGTCCTGGGAGTGTTTGATGGGGACAGTGGAGAGGGAGCTTTACTCTGTATCTAACCCCGTGCTGTACCTGTCCTGGGAGTGTTTGATGCGGGACTGTGTAGAGGGAGCTTTACTCTGTATCTAACCCCGTGCTGTACCTGTCCTGGGAGTGTTTGATGGGGACAGTGTAGAGGGAGCTTTACTCTGTATCTAATCCCGTGCTGTACCTGTCGTGGGAGTGTTTGATGGGGGGACAGTGTAGAGAGAGCTTTACTCTGTATCTAACCCTGTGCTGTAGCTGTCCTGGGAGTGTTTGATGGGGGGACAGTGTAGAGGGAGCTTTACTCTGTATCTAACCCCGTGCTGCACCTGTCCTGGGAGTGTTTGATGGGGGGCAGTGTAGAGGGAGCTTTACTCTGTATCTAACCCCGTGCTGTACCTGTCCTGGGAGTGTTTGATGGGGGGACAGTGTAGAGGGAGCTTTACTCTGTATCTAACCCCGTGCTGTACCTGTCCTGGGAGTGTTTGATGGGGGGACAGTGTAGAGAGAGCTTTACTCTGTATCTAACCCTGTGCTGTAGCTGTCCTGGGAGTGTTTGATGGGGGGACAGTGTAGAGGGAGCTTTACTCTGTATCTAACCCCGTGCTGCACCTGTCCTGGGAGTGTTTGATGGGGGGCAGTGCAGAGGGAGCTTTACTCTGTATCTAACCCCGTGCTGTACCTGTCCTGGGAATGTTTGATGGGGACAGTGTAGAGGGAGCTTTACTCTGTATCTAACCCTGTGCTGTACCTGTCCTGGGAGTGTTTGATGGGGGACAGTGTAGAGGAAGCTTTACTCTGTATCTAACCCTGTGCTGTACCTGTCCTGGGAGTGTTTGATGGGGGGCAGTGTAGAGGGAGCTTTACTCTGTATCTAACCCTGTGCTGTACCTGTCCTGGGAGTGTTTGATGGGGGACAGTGTAGAGGAAGCTTTACTCTGTATCTAACCCCGTGCTGTACCTGTCCTGGGAGTGTTTGATGGGGACAGTGTAGAGGGAGCTTTACTCTGTATCTAACCCCGTGCTGTACCTGTCCTGGGAGTGTTTGATGGGGGGACAGTGTATAGGGAGCTTTACTCTGTATCTAACCCCGTGCTGTACCTGTCCTGGGAGTGTTTGATGGGGGACAGTGTCGAGGGAGCTTTACTCTGTATCTAACCCCGTGCTGTACCTGTCCTGGGAGTGTTTGATGGGGGACAGTGTCGAGGGAGCTTTACTCTGTATCTAACCCTGTGCTGTACCTGTCCTGGGAGTGTTTGATGGGGACAGTGTAGAGGGAGCTTTACTCTGTATCTAACCCCGTGCTGTACCTGTCCTGGGAGTGTTTGATGAGGACAGTGTAGAGGGAGCTTTACTCTGTATCTAACCCCGTGCTGTACCTGTCCTGGGAGTGTTTGATGGGGGACAGTGTAGAGGGAGCTTTACTCTGTATCTAACCCCGTGCTGTACCTGTCCTGGGAGTGTTTGATGGGGACAGTGTAGAGGGAGCTTTACTCTGTATCTAACCCCATGCTGTACCTGTCCTGGGAGTGTTTGATGGGGGGACAGTGTAGAGGGAGCTTTACTCTGTATCTAACCCCGTGCTGTACCTGTCCTGGGAGTGTTTGATAGGGGACAGTGTAGAGGGAGCTTTACTCTGTATCTAACCCCGTGCTGTACCTGTCCTGGGGGTGTTTGATGGGGGACAGTGTAGAGGGAGCTTTACTCTGTATCTAACCCCGTGCTGTACCTGTCCTGGGAGTGTTTGATGGGGGGACAGTGTAGAGGGAGCTTTACTCTGTATCTAACCCCGTGCTGTACCTGTCCCTGGAGTGTTTGATGGGGGGACAGTGTAGAGGGAGCTTTACTCTGTATCTAACCCCGTGCTGTACCTGTCCTGGGAGTGTTTGATGGGGGACAGTGTAGAGGGAGCGTTACTCTGTATCTAACCCCGTGCTGTACCTGTACTGGGAGTGTTTGATGGGGACAGTGTAGAGGGAGATTTACTCTGTATCTAACCCCGTGCTGTACCTGTCCAGGGAGTGTTTGATGGGGGGGACAGTGTAGAGGGAGCTTTACTCTGTATCTAACCCCGTGCTGTACCTGTCCTGGAAGAGTTTGATGGGGGACAGTGTAGAGGGAGCTTTACTCTGTATCTAACCCTGTGCTGTACCTGTCCTGGGAGTGTTTGATGCGGACAGTGTAGAGGAGCTTTACTCTCTTTCTAACCCCGTGCTGTACCTGTCCTGGGAGTGTTTGATGGGGACAGTGTAGAGGGAGCTTTACTCTGTATCTAACCCCGTGCTGTACCTGTCATGGGAGTGTTTGATGGGGGGGACAGTGTAGAGGGAGCTTTACTCTGTATCTAACCCTGTGCTGTACCTGTCCTGGGAGTGTTTGATGCGGGACTGTGTAGAGGGAGCTTTACTCTGTATCTAACCCCGTGCTGTACCTGTCCTGGGAGTGTTTGATGGGGACAGTGTAGAGGGAGCTTTACTCTGTATCTAATCCCGTGCTGTACCTGTCGTGGGAGTGTTTGATGGGGGGACAGTGTAGAGGGAGCTTTACTCTGTATCTAACCCCGTGCTGTACCTGTCCTGGGAGTGTTTGATGGGGGGGACAGTGTAGAGGGAGCTTTACTCTGTATCTAACCCCATGCTGTACCTGTCCTGGGAGTGTTTGATGCGGGACAGTGTATAGGGAGCTTTACTCTGTATCTAACCCCGTGCTGTACCTGTCCTGGGAGTGTTTGATGGGGGGACAGTGTAGAGGGAGCTTTACTCTGTATCTAACCCCGTGCTGTACCTGTCCTGGGAGTGTTTGATGGGGGGACAGTGTAGAGGGAGCTTTACTCTGTATCTAACCCCGTGCTGTACCTGTCCTGGGAGTGTTTGATGGGGGGACAGTGTAGAGAGAGCTTTACTCTGTATCTAACCCTGTGCTGTAGCTGTCCTGGGAGTGTTTGATGGGGGGACAGTGTAGAGGGAGCTTTACTCTGTATCTAACCCCGTGCTGCACCTGTCCTGGGAGTGTTTGATGGGGGGCAGTGTAGAGGGAGCTTTACTCTGTATCTAACCCCGTGCTGTACCTGTCCTGGGAATGTTTGATGGGGACAGTGTAGAGGGAGCTTTACTCTGTATCTAACCCTGTGCTGTACCTGTCCTGGGAGTGTTTGATGGGGGACAGTGTAGAGGAAGCTTTACTCTGTATCTAACCCTGTGCTGTACCTGTCCTGGGAGTGTTTGATGGGGGGCAGTGTAGAGGGAGCTTTACTCTGTATCTAACCCTGTGCTGTACCTGTCCTGGGAGTGTTTGATGGGGGACAGTGTAGAGGAAGCTTTACTCTGTATCTAACCCCGTGCTGTACCTGTCCTGGGAGTGTTTGATGGGGACAGTGTAGAGGGAGCTTTACTCTGTATCTAACCCCGTGCTGTACCTGTCCTGGGAGTGTTTGATGGGGGACAGTGTAGAGGGAGCTTTACTCTGTATCTAACCCCGTGCTGTACCTGTCCTGGGAGTGTTTGATGGGGGGACAGTGTATAGGGAGCTTTACTCTGTATCTAACCCCGTGCTGTACCTGTCCTGGGAGTGTTTGATGGGGGACAGTGTCGAGGGAGCTTTACTCTGTATCTAACCCCGTGCTGTACCTGTCCTGGGAATGTTTGGTGGGGACAGTGTAGAGGGAGCTTTACTCTGTATCTAACCCCGTGCTGTACCTGTCCTGGGAGTGTTTGATGGGGGACAGTGTAGAGGGAGCTTTACTCTGTATCTAACCCCGTGCTGTACCTGTCCTGGGAGTGTTTGATGGGGGGACAGTGTAGAGGGAGCTTTACTCTATATCTAACCCCGTGCTGTACCTGTCCCTGGAGTGTTTGATGGGGGGACAGTGTAGAGGGAGCTTTACTCTGTATCTAACCCCGTGCTGTACCTGTCCTGGGAGTGTTTGATGGGGGACAGTGTAGAGGGAGCTTTACTCTGTATCTAACCCTGTGCTGTACCTGTCCTGGGAGTGTTTGATGGGGACAGTGTAGAGGGAGATTTACTCTGTATCTAACGCCGTGCTGTACCTGTCCAGGGAGTGTTTGATGGGGGGGACAGTGTAGAGGGAGCTTTACTCTGTATCTAACCCCGTGCTGTACCTGTCCTGGAAGTGTTTGATGCGGGACAGTGTATAGGGAGCTTTACTCTGTATCTAACCCCGTGCTGTACCTGTCCTGGGAGTGTTTGATGGGGGGACAGTGTAGAGGGAGCTTTACTCTGTATCTAACCCCGTGCTGTACCTGTCCTGGGAGTGTTTGATGGGGGGACAGTGTAGAGGGAGCTTTACTCTCTATCTAACCCCGTGCTGTACCTGTCCTGGGAGTGTTTGATGGGGGGACAGTGTAGAGAGAGCTTTACTCTGTATCTAACCCTGTGCTGTAGCTGTCCTGGGAGTGTTTGATGGGGGGACAGTGTAGAGGGAGCTTTACTCTGTATCTAACCCCGTGCTGCACCTGTCCTGGGAGTGTTTGATGGGGGGCAGTGCAGAGGGAGCTTTACTCTGTATCTAACCCCGTGCTGTACCTGTCCTGGGAATGTTTGATGGGGACAGTGTAGAGGGAGCTTTACTCTGTATCTAACCCTGTGCTGTACCTGTCCTGGGAGTGTTTGATGGGGGACAGTGTAGAGGAAGCTTTACTCTGTATCTAACCCTGTGCTGTACCTGTCCTGGGAGTGTTTGATGGGGGGCAGTGTAGAGGGAGCTTTACTCTGTATCTAACCCTGTGCTGTACCTGTCCTGGGAGTGTTTGATGGGGGACAGTGTAGAGGAAGCTTTACTCTGTATCTAACCCCGTGCTGTACCTGTCCTGGGAGTGTTTGATGGGGACAGTGTAGAGGGAGCTTTACTCTGTATCTAACCCCGTGCTGTACCTGTCCTGGGAGTGTTTGATGGGGGACAGTGTAGAGGGAGCTTTACTCTGTATCTAACCCCGTGCTGTACCTGTCCTGGGAGTGTTTGATGGGGGGACAGTGTATAGGGAGCTTTACTCTGTATCTAACCCCGTGCTGTACCTGTCCTGGGAGTGTTTGATGGGGGACAGTGTCGAGGGAGCTTTACTCTGTATCTAACCCCGTGCTGTACCTGTCCTGGGAGTGTTTGATGGGGGACAGTGTCGAGGGAGCTTTACTCTGTATCTAACCCTGTGCTGTACCTGTCCTGGGAGTGTTTGATGGGGACAGTGTAGAGGGAGCTTTACTCTGTATCTAACCCCGTGCTGTACCTGTCCTGGGAGTGTTTGATGAGGACAGTGTAGAGGGAGCTTTACTCTGTATCTAACCCCGTGCTGTACCTGTCCTGGGAGTGTTTGATGGGGGACAGTGTAGAGGGAGCTTTACTCTGTATCTAACCCCGTGCTGTACCTGTCCTGGGAGTGTTTGATGGGGACAGTGTAGAGGGAGCTTTACTCTGTATCTAACCCCATGCTGTACCTGTCCTGGGAGTGTTTGATGGGGGGACAGTGTAGAGGGAGCTTTACTCTGTATCTAACCCCGTGCTGTACCTGTCCTGGGAGTGTTTGATAGGGGACAGTGTAGAGGGAGCTTTACTCTGTATCTAACCCCGTGCTGTACCTGTCCTGGGGGTGTTTGATGGGGGACAGTGTAGAGGGAGCTTTACTCTGTATCTAACCCCGTGCTGTACCTGTCCTGGGAGTGTTTGATGGGGGGACAGTGTAGAGGGAGCTTTAATCTGTATCTAACCCCGTGCTGTACCTGTCCCTGGAGTGTTTGATGGGGGGACAGTGTAGAGGGAGCTTTACTCTGTATCTAACCCCGTGCTGTACCTGTCCAGGGAGTGTTTGATGGGGGACAGTGTAGAGGGAGCTTTACTCTGTATCTAACCCCGTGCTGTACCTGTCCTGGAAGAGTTTGATGGGGGACAGTGTAGAGGGAGCTTTACTCTGTATCTAACCCTGTGCTGTACCTGTCCTGGGAGTGTTTGATGCGGACAGTGTAGAGGAGCTTTACTCTCTTTCTAACCCCGTGCTGTACCTGTCCTGGGAGTGTTTGATGGGGACAGTGTAGAGGGAGCTTTACTCTGTATCTAACCCCGTGCTGTACCTGTCATGGGAGTGTTTGATGGGGGGGACAGTGTAGAGGGAGCTTTACTCTGTATCTAACCCTGTGCTGTACCTGTCCTGGGAGTGTTTGATGCGGGACTGTGTAGAGGGAGCTTTACTCTGTATCTAACCCCGTGCTGTACCTGTCCTGGGAGTGTTTGATGGGGACAGTGTAGAGGGAGCTTTACTCTGTATCTAATCCCGTGCTGTACCTGTCGTGGGAGTGTTTGATGGGGGGACAGTGTAGAGGGAGCTTTACTCTGTATCTAACCCCGTGCTGTACCTGTCCTGGGAGTGTTTGATGGGGGGGACAGTGTAGAGGGAGCTTTACTCTGTATCTAACCCCATGCTGTACCTGTCCTGGGAGTGTTTGATGCGGGACAGTGTATAGGGAGCTTTACTCTGTATCTAACCCCGTGCTGTACCTGTCCTGGGAGTGTTTGATGGGGGGACAGTGTAGAGGGAGCTTTACTCTGTATCTAACCCCGTGCTGTACCTGTCCTGGGAGTGTTTGATGGGGGGACAGTGTAGAGGGAGCTTTACTCTGTATCTAACCCCGTGCTGTACCCGTCCTGGGAGTGTTTGATGGGGGGACAGTGTAGAGAGAGCTTTACTCTGTATCTAACCCTGTGCTGTAGCTGTCCTGGGAGTGTTTGATGGGGGGACAGTGTAGAGGGAGCTTTACTCTGTATCTAACCCCGTGCTGCACCTGCCCTGGGAGTGTTTGATGGGGGGCAGTGTAGAGGGAGCTTTACTCTGTATCTAACCCCGTGCTGTACCTGTCCTGGGAATGTTTGATGGGGACAGTGTAGAGGGAGCTTTACTCTGTATGTAACCCTGTGCTGTACCTGTCCTGGGAGTGTTTGATGGGGGACAGTGTAGAGGAAGCTTTACTCTGTATCTAACCCTGTGCTGTACCTGTCCTGGGAGTGTTTGATGGGGGGCAGTGTAGAGGGAGCTTTACTCTGTATCTAACCCTGTGCTGTACCTGTCCTGGGAGTGTTTGATGGGGGACAGTGTAGAGGAAGCTTTACTCTGTATCTAACCCCGTGCTGTACCTGTCCTGGGAGTGTTTGATGGGGACAGTGTAGAGGGAGCTTTACTCTGTATCTAACCCCGTGCTGTACCTGTCCTGGGAGTGTTTGATGGGGGACAGTGTAGAGGGAGCTTTACTCTGTATCTAACCCCGTGCTGTACCTGTCCTGGGAGTGTTTGATGGGGGGACAGTGTATAGGGAGCTTTACTCTGTATCTAACCCCGTGCTGTACCTGTCCTGGGAGTGGTTGATGGGGGACAGTGTCGAGGGAGCTTTACTCTGTATCTAACCCCGTGCTGTACCTGTCCTGGGAATGTTTGGTGGGGACAGTGTAGAGGGAGCTTTACTCTGTATCTAACCCCGTGCTGTACCTGTCCTGGGAGTGTTTGATGGGGGACAGTGTAGAGGGAGCTTTACTCTGTATCTAACCCCGTGCTGTACCTGTCCTGGGAGTGTTTGATGGGGGGACAGTGTAGAGGGAGCTTTACTCTATATCTAACCCCGTGCTGTACCTGTCCCTGGAGTGTTTGATGGGGGGACAGTGTAGAGGGAGCTTTACTCTGTATCTAACCCCGTGCTGTACCTGTCCTGGGAGTGTTTGATGGGGGACAGTGTAGAGGGAGCTTTACTCTGTATCTAACCCTGTGCTGTACCTGTCCTGGGAGTGTTTGATGGGGACAGTGTAGAGGGAGATTTACTCTGTATCTAACGCCGTGCTGTACCTGTCCAGGGAGTGTTTGATGGGGGGGACAGTGTAGAGGGAGCTTTACTCTGTATCTAACCCCGTGCTGTACCTGTCCTGGAAGAGTTTGATGGGGGACAGTGTAGAGGGAGCTTTACTCTGTATCTAACCCTGTGCTGTACCTGTCCTGGGAGTGTTTGATGCGGACAGTGTAGAGGAGCTTTACTCTCTTTCTAACCCCGTGCTGTACCTGTCCTGGGAGTGTTTGATGGGGACAGTGTAGAGGGAGCTTTACTCTGTATCTAACCCCGTGCTGTACCTGTCCTGGGAGTGTTTGATGGGGGGGACAGTGTAGAGGGAGCTTTACTCTGTATCTAACCCTGTGCTGTACCTGTCCTGGGAGTGTTTGATGCGGGACTGTGTAGAGGGAGCTTTACTCTGTATCTAACCCCGTGCTGTACCTGTCCTGGGAGTGTTTGATGGGGACAGTGTAGAGGGAGCTTTACTCTGTATCTAATCCCGTGCTGTACCTGTCGTGGGAGTGTTTGATGGGGGGACAGTGTAGAGGGAGCTTTACTCTGTATCTAACCCCGTGCTGTACCTGTCCTGGGAGTGTTTGATGGGGGGGACAGTGTAGAGGGAGCTTTACTCTGTATCTAACCCCATGCTGTACCTGTCCTGGGAGTGTTTGATGCGGGACAGTGTATAGGGAGCTTTACTCTGTATCTAACCCCGTGCTGTACCTGTCCTGGGAGTGTTTGATGGGGGGACAGTGTAGAGAGAGCTTTACTCTGTATCTAACCCTGTGCTGTAGCTGTCCTGGGAGTGTTTGATGGGGGGACAGTGTAGAGGGAGCTTTACTCTGTATCTAACCCCGTGCTGCACCTGTCCTGGGAGTGTTTGATGGGGGGCAGTGTAGAGGGAGCTTTACTCTGTATCTAACCCCGTGCTGTACCTGTCCTGGGAATGTTTGATGGGGACAGTGTAGAGGGAGCTTTACTCTGTATCTAACCCTGTGCTGTACCTGTCCTGGGAGTGTTTGATGGGGGACAGTGTAGAGGAAGCTTTACTCTGTATCTAACCCTGTGCTGTACCTGTCCTGGGAGTGTTTGATGGGGGGCAGTGTAGAGGGAGCTTTACTCTGTATCTAACCCTGTGCTGTACCTGTCCTGGGAGTGTTTGATGGGGGACACTGTAGAGGAAGCTTTACTCTGTATCTAACCCCGTGCTGTACCTGTCCTGGGAGTGTTTGATGGGGACAGTGGAGAGGGAGCTTTACTCTGTATCTAACCCCGTGCTGTACCTGTCCTGGGAGTGTTTGATGGGGGACAGTGTAGAGGGAGCTTTACTCTGTATCTAACCCCGTGCTGTACCTGTCCTGGGAGTGTTTGATGGGGGGACAGTGTAGAGGGAGCTTTACTCTGTATCTAACCCCGTGCTGTACCTGTCCTGGGAGTGTTTGATGGGGGACAGTGTCGAGGGAGCTTTACTCTGTATCTAACCCCGTGCTGTACCTGTCCTGGGAATGTTTGGTGGGGACAGTGTAGAGGGAGCTTTACTCTGTATCTAACCCCGTGCTGTACGTGTCCTGGGAGTGTTTGATGGGGGACAGTGTAGAGGGAGCTTTACTCTGTATCTAACCCCGTGCTGTACCTGTCCTGGGAGTGTTTGATGGGGGACAGTGTAGAGGGAGCTTTACTCTGTATCTAACCCCGTGCTGTCCCTGTCCTGGGAGTGTTTGATGGGGACAGTGTAGAGGGAGCTTTACTCTGTATCTAACCCCGTGCTGTACCTGTCCTGGGAGTGTTTGATGGGGGACAGTGTAGAGGGAGCTTTACTCTGTATCTAACCCCGTGCTGTACCTGTCCTGGGAGTGTTTGAAGGGGGGGCAGTGTAGAGGGAGCTTTACTCTGTATCTAACCCCGTGCTGTACCTGTCCTGGGAGTGTTTGATGGGGGACAGTGTAGAGGGAGCTTTACTCTGTATCTAACCCCGTGCTGTACCTGTCCTGGGAGTGTTTGATGGGGGGACAGTGTAGAGGGAGCTTTACTCTGTATCTAACCCCGTGCTGTACCTGTCCCTGGAGTGTTTGATGGGGGGACAGTGTAGAGGGAGCTTTACTCTGTATCTAACCCCGTGCTGTACCTGTCCTGGGAGTGTTTGATGGGGGACAGTGTAGAGGGAGCTTTACTCTGTATCTAACCCCGTGCTGTACCTCTACTGGGAGTGTTTGATGGGGACAGTGTAGAGGGAGATTTACTCTGTATCTAACCCCGTGCTGTACCTGTCCAGGGAGTGTTTGATGGGGGGGACAGTGTAGAGGGAGCTTTACTCTGTATCTAACCCCGTGCTGTACCTGTCCTGGAAGAGTTTGATGGGGGACAGTGTAGAGGGAGCTTTACTCTGTATCTAACCCTGTGCTGTACCTGTCCTGGGAGTGTTTGATGCGGACAGTGTAGAGGAGCTTTACTCTCTTTCTAACCCCGTGCTGTACCTGTCCTGGGAGTGTTTGATGGGGACAGTGTAGAGGGAGCTTTACTCTGTATCTAACCCCGTGCTGTACCTGTCCTGGGAGTGTTTGATGGGGGGGAAGTGTAGAGGGAGCTTTACTCTGTATCTAACCCTGTGCTGTACCTGTCCTGGGAGTGTTTGATGCGGGACTGTGTAGAGGGAGCTTTACTCTGTATCTAACCCCGTGCTGTACCTGTCCTGGGAGTGTTTGATGGGGACAGTGTAGAGGGAGTTTTACTCTGTATCTAATCCCGTGCTGTACCTGTCGTGGGAGTGTTTGATGGGGGGACAGTGTAGAGGGAGCTTTACTCTGTATCTAACCCCGTGCTGTACCTGTCCTGGGAGTGTTTGATGGGGGGGACAGTGTAGAGGGAGCTTTACTCTGTATCTAACCCCATGCTGTACCTGTCCTGGGAGTGTTTGATGCGGGACAGTGTATAGGGAGCTTTACTCTGTATCTAACCCCGTGCTGTACCTGTCCTGGGAGTGTTTGATGGGGGGACAGTGTAGAGGGAGCTTTACTCTGTATCTAACCCCGTGCTGTACCTGTCCTGGGAGTGTTTGATGGGGGGACAGTGTAGAGGGAGCTTTACTCTCTATCTAACCCCGTGCTGTACCTGTCCTGGGAGTGTTTGATGGGGGGACAGTGTAGAGAGAGCTTTACTCTGTACCTAACCCTGTGCTGTAGCTGTCCTGGGAGTGTTTGATGGGGGGACAGTGTAGAGGGAGCTTTACTCTGTATCTAACCCCGTGCTGCACCTGTCCTGGGAGTGTTTGATGGGGGGCAGTGCAGAGGGAGCTTTACTCTGTATCTAACCCCGTGCTGTACCTGTCCTGGGAATGTTTGATGGGGACAGTGTAGAGGGAGCTTTACTCTGTATCTAACCCTGTGCTGTACCTGTCCTGGGAGTGTTTGATGGGGGACAGTGTAGAGGAAGCTTTACTCTGTATCTAACCCTGTGCTGTACCTGTCCTGGGAGTGTTTGATGGGGGGCAGTGTAGAGGGAGCTTTACTCTGTATCTAACCCTGTGCTGTACCTGTCCTGGGAGTGTTTGATGGGGGACAGTGTAGAGGAAGCTTTACTCTGTATCTAACCCCGTGCTGTACCTGTCCTGGGAGTGTTTGATGGGGACAGTGTAGAGGGAGCTTTACTCTGTATCTAACCCCGTGCTGTACCTGTCCTGGGAGTGTTTGATGGGGGACAGTGTAGAGGGAGCTTTACTCTGTATCTAACCCCGTGCTGTACCTGTCCTGGGAGTGTTTGATGGGGGGACAGTGTATAGGGAGCTTTACTCTGTATCTAACCCCGTGCTGTACCTGTCCTGGGAGTGTTTGATGGGGGACAGTGTCGAGGGAGCTTTACTCTGTATCTAACCCCGTGCTGTACCTGTCCTGGGAGTGTTTGATGGGGGACAGTGTCGAGGGAGCTTTACTCTGTATCTAACCCTGTGCTGTACCTGTCCTGGGAGTGTTTGATGGGGACAGTGTAGAGGGAGCTTTACTCTGTATCTAACCCCGTGCTGTACCTGTCCTGGGAGTGTTTGATGAGGACAGTGTAGAGGGAGCTTTACTCTGTATCTAACCCCGTGCTGTACCTGTCCTGGGAGTGTTTGATGGGGGACAGTGTAGAGGGAGCTTTACTCTGTATCTAACCCCGTGCTGTACCTGTCCTGGGAGTGTTTGATGGGGACAGTGTAGAGGGAGCTTTACTCTGTATCTAACCCCATGCTGTACCTGTCCTGGGAGTGTTTCATGGGGGGACAGTGTAGAGGGAGCTTTACTCTGTATCTAACCCCGTGCTGTACCTGTCCTGGGAGTGTTTGATAGGGGACAGTGTAGAGGGAGCTTTACTCTGTATCTAACCCCGTGCTGTACCTGTCCTGGGGGTGTTTGATGGGGGACAGTGTTGAGGGAGCTTTACTCTGTATCTAACCCCGTGCTGTACCTGTCCTGGGAGTGTTTGATGGGGGGACAGTGTAGAGGGAGCTTTACTCTGTATCTAACCCCGTGCTGTACCTGTCCCTGGAGTGTTTGATGGGGGGACAGTGTAGAGGGAGCTTTACTCTGTATCTAACCCCGTGCTGTACCTGTCCTGGGAGTGTTTGATGGGGGACAGTGTAGAGGGAGCGTTACTCTGTATCTAACCCCGTGCTGTACCTGTACTGGGAGTGTTTGATGGGGACAGTGTAGAGGGAGATTTACTCTGTATCTAACCCCGTGCTGTACCTGTCCAGGGAGTGTTTGATGGGGGGGACAGTGTAGAGGGAGCTTTACTCTGTATCTAACCCCGTGCTGTACCTGTCCTGGAAGAGTTTGATGGGGGACAGTGTAGAGGGAGCTTTACTCTGTATCTAACCCTGTGCTGTACCTGTCCTGGGAGTGTTTGATGCGGACAGTGTAGAGGAGCTTTACTCTCTTTCTAACCCCGTGCTGTACCTGTCCTGGGAGTGTTTGATGGGGACAGTGTAGAGGGAGCTTTACTCTGTATCTAACCCCGTGCTGTACCTGTCATGGGAGTGTTTGATGGGGGGGACAGTGTAGAGGGAGCTTTACTCTGTATCTAACCCTGTGCTGTACCTGTCCTGGGAGTGTTTGATGCGGGACTGTGTAGAGGGAGCTTTACTCTGTATCTAACCCCGTGCTGTACCTGTCCTGGGAGTGTTTGATGGGGACAGTGTAGAGGGAGCTTTACTCTGTATCTAATCCCGTGCTGTACCTGTCGTGGGAGTGTTTGATGGGGGGACAGTGTAGAGGGAGCTTTACTCTGTATCTAACCCCGTGCTGTACCTGTCCTGGGAGTGTTTGATGGGGGGGACAGTGTAGAAGGAGCTTTACTCTGTATCTAACCCCATGCTGTACCTGTCCTGGGAGTGTTTGATGCGGGACAGTGTATAGGGAGCTTTACTCTGTATCTAACCCCGTGCTGTACCTGTCCTGGGAGTGTTTGATGGGGGGACAGTGTAGAGGGAGCTTTACTCTGTATCTAACCCCGTGCTGTACCTGTCCTGGGAGTGTTTGATGGGGGGACAGTGTAGAGGGAGCTTTACTCTGTATCTAACCCCGTGCTGTACCTGTCCTGGGAGTGTTTGATGGGGGGACAGTGTAGAGAGAGCTTTACTCTGTATCTAACCCTGTGCTGTAGCTGTCCTGGGAGTGTTTGATGGGGGGACAGTGTAGAGGGAGCTTTACTCTGTATCTAACCCCGTGCTGCACCTGTCCTGGGAGTGTTTGATGGGGGGCAGTGTAGAGGGAGCTTTACTCTGTATCTAACCCCGTGCTGTACCTGTCCTGGGAATGTTTGATGGGGACAGTGTAGAGGGAGCTTTACTCTGTATCTAACCCTGTGCTGTACCTGTCCTGGGAGTGTTTGATGGGGGACAGTGTAGAGGAAGCTTTACTCTGTATCTAACCCTGTGCTGTACCTGTCCTGGGAGTGTTTGATGGGGGGCAGTGTAGAGGGAGCTTTACTCTGTATCTAACCCTGTGCTGTACCTGTCCTGGGAGTGTTTGATGGGGGACAGTGTAGAGGAAGCTTTACTCTGTATCTAACCCCGTGCTGTACCTGTCCTGGGAGTGTTTGATGGGGACAGTGTAGAGGGAGCTTTACTCTGTATCTAACCCCGTGCTGTACCTGTCCTGGGAGTGTTTGATGGGGGACAGTGTAGAGGGAGCTTTACTCTGTATCTAACCCCGTGCTGTACCTGTCCTGGGAGTGTTTGATGGGGGGACAGTGTATAGGGAGCTTTACTCTGTATCTAACCCCGTGCTGTACCTGTCCTGGGAGTGTTTGATGGGGGACAGTGTCGAGGGAGCTTTACTCTGTATCTAACCCCGTGCTGTACCTGTCCTGGGAATGTTTGGTGGGGACAGTGTAGAGGGAGCTTTACTCTGTATCTAACCCCGTGCTGTACCTGTCCTGGGAGTGTTTGATGGGGGACAGTGTAGAGGGAGCTTTACTCTGTATCTAACCCCGTGCTGTACCTGTCCTGGGAGTGTTTGATGGGGGGACAGTGTAGAGGGAGCTTTACTCTATATCTAACCCCGTGCTGTACCTGTCCCTGGAGTGTTTGATGGGGGGACAGTGTAGAGGGAGCTTTACTCTGTATCTAACCCCGTGCTGTACCTGTCCTGGGAGTGTTTGATGGGGGACAGTGTAGAGGGAGCTTTACTCTGTATCTAACCCTGTGCTGTACCTGTCCTGGGAGTGTTTGATGGGGACAGTGTAGAGGGAGATTTACTCTGTATCTAACCCCGTGCTGTACCTGTCCAGGGAGTGTTTGATGGGGGGGACAGTGTAGAGGGAGCTTTACTCTGTATCTAACCCCGTGCTGTACCTGTCCTGGAAGAGTTTGATGGGGGACAGTGTAGAGGGAGCTTTACTCTGTATCTAACCCTGTGCTGTACCTGTCCTGGGAGTGTTTGATGCGGACAGTGTAGAGGAGCTTTACTCTCTTTCTAACCCCGTGCTGTACCTGTCCTGGGAGTGTTTGATGGGGGGACAGTGTAGAGGGAGCTTTACTCTGTATCTAACCCCGTGCTGTACCTGTCCTGGGAGTGTTTGATGGGGGGGACAGTGTAGAGGGAGCTTTACTCTGTATCTAACCCTGTGCTGTACCTGTCCTGGGAGTGTTTGATGCGGGACTGTGTAAAGGGAGCTTTACTCTGTATCTAACCCCGTGCTGTACCTGTCCTGGGAGTGTTTGATGGGGACAGTGTAGAGGGAGCTTTACTCTGTATCTAATCCCGTGCTGTACCTGTCGTGGGAGTGTTTGATGGGGGGACAGTGTAGAGGGAGCTTTACTCTGTATCTAACCCCGTGCTGTACCTGTCCTGGGAGTGTTTGATGGGGGGGACAGTGTAGAGGGAGCTTTACTCTGTATCTAACCCCATGCTGTACCTGTCCTGGGAGTGTTTGATGCGGGACAGTGTATAGGGAGCTTTACTCTGTATCTAACCCCGTGCTGTACCTGTCCTGGGAGTGTTTGATGGGGGGACAGTGTAGAGAGAGCTTTACTCTGTATCTAACCCTGTGCTGTAGCTGTCCTGGGAGTGTTTGATGGGGGGACAGTGTAGAGGGAGCTTTACTCTGTATCTAACCCCGTGCTGCACCTGTCCTGGGAGTGTTTGATGGGGGGCAGTGTAGAGGGAGCTTTACTCTGTATCTAACCCCGTGCTGTACCTGTCCTGGGAATGTTTGATGGGGACAGTGTAGAGGGAGCTTTACTCTGTATCTAACCCTGTGCTGTACCTGTCCTGGGAGTGTTTGATGGGGGACAGTGTAGAGGAAGCTTTACTCTGTATCTAACCCTGTGCTGTACCTGTCCTGGGAGTGTTTGATGGGGGGCAGTGTAGAGGGAGCTTTACTCTGTATCTAACCCTGTGCTGTACCTGTCCTGGGAGTGTTTGATGGGGGACACTGTAGAGGAAGCTTTACTCTGTATCTAACCCCGTGCTGTACCTGTCCTGGGAGTGTTTGATGGGGACAGTGGAGAGGGAGCTTTACTCTGTATCTAACCCCGTGCTGTACCTGTCCTGGGAGTGTTTGATGGGGGACAGTGTAGAGGGAGCTTTACTCTGTATCTAACCCCGTGCTGTACCTGTCCTGGGAGTGTTTGATGGGGGGACAGTGTAGAGGGAGCTTTACTCTGTATCTAACCCCGTGCTGTACCTGTCCTGGGAGTGTTTGATGGGGGACAGTGTCGAGGGAGCTTTACTCTGTATCTAACCCCGTGCTGTACCTGTCCTGGGAATGTTTGGTGGGGACAGTGTAGAGGGAGCTTTACTCTGTATCTAACCCCGTGCTGTACCTGTCCTGGGAGTGTTTGATGGGGGACAGTGTAGAGGGAGCTTTACTCTGTATCTAACCCCGTGCTGTACCTGTCCTGGGAGTGTTTGATGGGGGACAGTGTAGAGGGAGCTTTACTCTGTATCTAACCCCGTGCTGTCCCTGTCCTGGGAGTGTTTGATGGGGACAGTGTAGAGGGAGCTTTACTCTGTATCTAACCCCGTGCTGTACCTGTCCTGGGAGTGTTTGATGGGGGACAGTGTAGAGGGAGCTTTACTCTGTATCTAACCCCGTGCTGTACCTGTCCTGGGAGTGTTTGAAGGGGGGGCAGTGTAGAGGGAGCTTTACTCTGTATCTAACCCCGTGCTGTACCTGTCCTGGGAGTGTTTGATGGGGGGACAGTGTAGAGGGACCTTTACTCTGTATCTAACCCCGTGCTGTACCTGTCCTGGGAGTGTTTGATGGGGGGACAGTGTAGAGGGAGCTTTACTCTGTATCTAACCCCGTGCTGTACCTGTCCTGGGAGTGTTTGATGGGGGACAGTGTAGAGGGAGCTTTACTCTGTATCTAACCCCGTGCTGTACCTGTCCTGGGAGTGTTTGATGGGGGGCAGTGTAGAGGGAGCTTTACTCTGTATCTAACCCCGTGCTGTACCTGTGCTGGGAGTGTTTGATTGGGGGGACAGTGTAGAGGGAGCTTTACTCTGTATCTAACCCCGTGCTGTCCCTGTCCTGGGAGTGTTTGATGGGGGGACAGTGTAGAGGGAGCTTTACTCTGTATCTAACCCCGTGCTGTACCTGTCCTGGGAGTGTTTGATGGGGGACAGTGTAGAGGGAGCTTTACTCTGTATCTAACCCCGTGCTGTACCTGCCCTGGGAGTGTTTGATGGGGACAGTGTAGAGGGAGCTTTACTCTGTATCTAAACCCGTGCTGTACCTGTCCTGGGAGTGTTTGAAGGGGACAGTGTAGAGGGAGCTTTACTCTGTATCTAACCCCGTGCTGTACCTGTCCTGGGAGTGTTTGATGGGGGGACAGTGTAGAGGAAGCTTTACTCTGTATCTAACCCATGCTGTACCTGTCCTGGGAGTGTTTGATGGGGACAGTGTAGAGGGAGCTTTACTCTGTATCTAACCCCGTGCTGTACCTGTCCTGGGAGTGTTTGATGTGGGGTACAGTGTAGAGGGAGCTTTACTCTGTATCTAACCCCGTGCTGTACCTGTCCTGGGAGTGTTTGATGGGGGACAGTGTAGAGGGAGCTTTACTCTGTATCTAACCCCGTGCTGTACCTGTCCTGGGAGTGTTTGATGGGGGACAGTGTAGAGGGAGCTTTACTCTGTATCTAACCCCGTGCTGTCCCTGTCCTGGGAGTGTTTGATGGGGACAGTGTAGAGGGAGCTTTACTCTGTATCTAACCCCGTGCTGTACCTGTCCTGGGAGTGTTTGATGGGGGACAGTGTAGAGGGAGCTTTACTCTGTATCTAACCCCGTGCTGTAACTGTCCTGGGAGTGTTTGAAGGGGGGGCAGTGTAGAGGGAGCTTTACTCTGTATCTAACCCCGTGCTGTACCTGTCCTGGGAGTGTTTGATGGGGGACAGTGTAGAGGGAGCTTTACTCTGTATCTAACCCCGTGCTGTAACTGTCCTGGGAGTGTTTGATGGGGGGACAGTGTAGAGGGAGCTTTACTCTGTATCTAACCCCGTGCTGTACCTGTCCTGGGAGTGTTTGATGGGGACAGTGTAGAGGGAGCTTTACTCTGTATCTAACCCCGTGCTGTACCTGTCCTGGGAGTGTTTGATGGGGGGACAGTGTAGAGGGAGCTTTACTCTGTATCTAACCCCGTGCTGTACCTGTCCTGGGAGTGTTTGATGGGGGGACAGTGTAGAGGGAGCTTTACTCTGTATCTAACCCCGTGCTGTACCTGTCCTGGGAGTGTTTGATGGGGGACAGTGTAGAGGGAGCTTTACTCTGTATCTAACCCCGTGCTGTACCTGTCCTGGGAGTGTTTGATGGGGGACAGTGTAGAGGGAGCTTTACTCTCTATCTAACCCCGTGCTGTCCCTGTCCTGGGAGTGTTTGATGGGGACAGTGTAGAGGGGGCTTTACTCTGTATCTAACCCCGTGCTGTACCTGTCCTGGGAGTGTTTGATGGGGGACAGTGTAGATGGAGCTTTACTCTGTATGTAACCCCGTGCTGTACCTGTCCTGGGAGTGTTTGAAGGGGGGGCAGTGTAGAGGGAGCTTTACTCTGTATCTAACCCCGTGCTGTACCTGTCCTGGGAGTGTTTGATGGGGGACAGTGTAGAGGGAGCTTTACTCTGTATCTAACCCCGTGCTGTCCCTGTCCTGGGAGTGTTTGATTGGGGGGACAGTGTGGAGGGAGCTTTACTCTGTATCTAACCCCGTGCTGTACCTGTCCTGGGAGTGTTTGATGGGGGACAGTGTAGAGGGAGCTTTACTCTGTATCTAACCCCGTGCTGTACCTGTCCTGGGAGTGTTTGATGGGGGACAGTGTAGAGGGAGCTTTACTCTGTATCTAACCCCGTGCTGTACCTGTCCTGGGAGTGTTTGATGGGGGACAGTGTAGAGGGAGCTTTACTCTGTATCTAAACCCGTGCTGTACCTGTCCTGGGAGTGTTTGAAGGGGACAGTGTAGAGGGAGCTTTACTCTGTATCTAACCCCGTGCTGTACCTGTCCTGGGAGTGTTTGATGGGGGACAGTGTAGAGGGAGCTTTACTCTGTATCTAACCCCATGCTGTACCTGTCCTGGGAGTGTTTGATGGGGACAGTGTAGAGGGAGCTTTACTCTGTATCTAACCCCGTGCTGTACCTGTCCTGGGAGTGTTTGATGTGGGGTACAGTGTAGAGGCAGCTTTACTCTGTATCTAACCCCGTGCTGTACCTGTCCTGGGAGTGTTTGATGGGGGACAGTGTAGAGGGAGCTTTACTCTGTATCTAACCCCGTGCTGTCCCTGTCCTGGGAGTGTTTGATGGGGACAGTGTAGAGGGAGCTTTACTCTGTATCTAACCCCGTGCTGTACCTGTCCTGGGAGTGTTTGATGGGGGACAGTGTAGAGGGAGCTTTACTCTGTATCTAACCCCGTGCTGTAACTGTCCTGGGAGTGTTTGAAGGGGGGGCAGTGTAGAGGGAGCTTTACTCTGTATCTAACCCCGTGCTGTACCTGTCCTGGGAGTGTTTGATGGGGGACAGTGTAGAGGGAGCTTTACTCTGTATCTAACCCCGTGCTGTAACTGTCCTGGGAGTGTTTGATGGGGGGACAGTGTAGAGGGAGCTTTACTCTGTATCTAACCCCGTGCTGTACCTGTCCTGGGAGTGTTTGATGGGGACAGTGTAGAGGGAGCTTTACTCTGTATCTAACCCCGTGCTGTACCTGTCCTGGGAGTGTTTGATGGGGGGACAGTGTAGAGGGAGCTTTACTCTGTATCTAACCCCGTGCTGTACCTGTCCTGGGAGTGTTTGATGGGGGGACAGTGTAGAGGGAGCTTTACTCTGTATCTAACCCCGTGCTGTACCTGTCCTGGGAGTGTTTGATGGGGGACAGTGTAGAGGGAGCTTTACTCTGTATCTAACCCCGTGCTGTACCTGTCCTGGGAGTGTTTGATGGGGGACAGTGTAGAGGGAGCTTTACTCTCTATCTAACCCCGTGCTGTCCCTGTCCTGGGAGTGTTTGATGGGGACAGTGTAGAGGGGGCTTTACTCTGTATCTAACCCCGTGCTGTACCTGTCCTGGGAGTGTTTGATGGGGGACAGTGTAGAGGGAGCTTTACTCTGTATGTAACCCCGTGCTGTACCTGTCCTGGGAGTGTTTGAAGGGGGGGCAGTGTAGAGGGAGCTTTACTCTGTATCTAACCCCGTGCTGTACCTGTCCTGGGAGTGTTTGATGGGGGACAGTGTAGAGGGAGCTTTACTCTGTATCTAACCCCGTGCTGTCCCTGTCCTGGGAGTGTTTGATTGGGGGGACAGTGTAGAGGGAGCTTTACTCTGTATCTAACCCCGTGCTTTCCCTGTCCTGGGAGTGTTTGATGGGGGGACAGTGTAGAGGGAGCTTTACTCTGTATCTAACCCCGTGCTGTACCTGTCCTGGGAGTGTTTGATGGCGGACAGTGTAGAGGGAGCTTTACTCTGTATCTAACCCCGTGCTGTACCTGCCCTGGGAGTGTTTGATGTGGACAGTGTAGAGGGAGCTTTACTCTGTATCTAAACCCGTGCTGTACCTGTCCTGGGAGTGTTTGAAGGGGACAGTGTAGAGGGAGCTTTACTCTGTATCTAACCCCGTGCTGTACCTGTCCTGGGAGTGTTTGATGGGGGACAGTGTAGAGGGAGCTTTACTCTGTATCTAACCCCATGCTGTACCTGTCCTGGGAGTGTTTGATGGGGACAGTGTAGAGGGAGCTTTACTCTGTATCTAACCCCGTGCTGTACCTGTCCTGGGAGTGTTTGATGTGGGGTACAGTGTAGAGGGAGCTTTACTCTGTATCTAACCCCGTGCTGTACCTGTCCTGGGAGTGTTTGATGGGGGACAGTGTAGAGGGAGCTTTACTCTGTATCTAACCCCGTGCTGTACCTGTCCTGGGAGTGTTTGATGGGGGACAGTGTAGAGGGAGCTTTACTCTGTATCTAACCCCGTGCTGTCCCTGTCCTGGGAGTGTTTGATGGGGACAGTGTAGAGGGAGCTTTACTCTGTATCTAACCCCGTGCTGTACCTGTCCTGGGAGTGTTTGATGGGGGACAGTGTAGAGGGAGCTTTACTCTGTATCTAACCCCGTGCTGTACCTGTCCTGGGAGTGTTTGAAGGGGGGGCAGTGTAGAGGGAGCTTTACTCTGTATCTAACCCGTGCTGTACCTGTCCTGGGAGTGTTTGATGGGGGGACAGTGTAGAGGGAGCTTTACTCTGTATCTAACCCCGTGCTGTACCTGTCCTGGGAGTGTTTGATGGGGGGACAGTGTAGAGGGAGCTTTACTCTGTATCTAACCCCGTGCTGTACCTGTCCTGGGAGTGTTTGATGGGGGACAGTGTAGAGGGAGCTTTACTCTGTATCTAACCCCGTGCTGTACCTGTCCTGGGAGTGTTTGATGGGGGGCAGTGTAGAGGGAGCTTTACTCTGTATCTAACCCCGTGCTGTACCTGTCCTGGGAGTGTTTGATTGGGGGGACAGTGTAGAGGGAGCTTTACTCTGTATCTAACCCCGTGCTGTCCCTGTCCTGGGAGTGTTTGATGGGGGGACAGTGTAGAGGGAGCTTTACTCTGTATCTAACCCCGTGCTGTACCTGTCCTGGGAGTGTTTGATGGGGGACAGTGTAGAGGGAGCTTTACTCTGTATCTAACCCCGTGCTGTACCTGCCCTGGGAGTGTTTGATGGGGACAGTGTAGAGGGAGCTTTACTCTGTATCTAAACCCGCGCTGTACCTGTCCTGGGAGTGTTTGAAGGGGACAGTGTAGAGGGAGCTTTACTCTGTATCTAACCCCGTGCTGTACCTGTCCTGGGAGTGTTTGATGGGGGGACAGTGTAGAGGAAGCTTTACTCTGTATCTAACCCCATGCTGTACCTGTCCTGGGAGTGTTTGATGGGGACAGTGTAGAGGGAGCTTTACTCTGTATCTAACCCCGTGCTGTACCTGTCCTGGGAGTGTTTGATGTGGGGTACAGTGTAGAGGGAGCTTTACTCTGTATCTAACCCCGTGCTGTACCTGTCCTGGGAGTGTTTGATGGGGGACAGTGTAGAGGGAGCTTTACTCTGGATCTAACCCCGTGCTGTACCTGTCCTGGGAGTGTTTGATGGGGACAGTGTAGAGGGAGCTTTACTCTGTATCTAACCCCGTGCTGTACCTGTCCTGGGAGTGTTTGATGGGGACAGTGTAGAGGGAGCTTTACTCTGTATCTAACCCCGTGCTGTACCAGTCCTGGGAGTGTTTGATGGGGGGACAGTGTAGAGGGAGCTTTACTCTGTATCTAACCCCGTGCTGTCCCTGTCCTGGGAGTGTTTGATGGGGGGACAGTGTAGAAGGAGCTTTACTCTGTATCTAACCCCGTGCTGTACCTGTCCTGGGAGTGTTTGATGGGGACATTGTAGAGGGAGCTTTACTCTGTATCTAACCCCGTGCTGTACCTGTCCTGGGAGTGTTTGATGGGGACAGTGTAGAGGGAACTTTACTCTGTATCTAACCCCGTGCTGTATCTGTCCTGGGAGTGTTTGATGGGGGACAGTGTAGAGGGAGTTTTACTCTGTATCTAACCCCGTGCTGTACCTGTCCTGGGAGTGTTTGATGGGGGACAGTGTAGAGGGAGCTTTACTCTGTATCTAACCCTGTGCTGTACCTGTCCTGGGAGTGTTTGATGGGGACAGTGTAGAGGGAGCTTTACTTTGTATCTAACCCCGTGCTGTACCTGTCCTGGGAGTGTTTGATGGGGGACAGTGTAGAGGGAGCTTTACTCTGTATCTAACCCCGTGCCGTACCTGTCCTGGGAGTGTTTGATGGGGACAGTGTAGAGGGAGCTTTACTCTGTATCTAACCCCGTGCTGTACCTGTCCTGGGAGTGTTTGATGGGGGACAGTGTAGAGAGAGCTTTACTCTGTATCTAACCCCGTGCTGTACCTGTCCTGGGAGTGTTTGATGGGGACAGTGTAGAGGGAGCTTTACTCTGTATCTAACCCCGTGCTGTACCTGTCCTGGGAGTGTTTGATGGGGGGACAGTGTAGAGGGAGCTTTACTCTGTATCTAACCCTGTGCTGTACCAGTCCTGGGAGTGTTTGATGGGGGGACAGTGTAGAGGGAGCTTTACTCTGTATCTAACCCCGTGCTGTACCTGTCCTGGGAGTGTTTGATGGGGGACAGTGTAGAGGGAGCTTTACTCTGTATCTAAACCCGTGCTGTACCTGTCCTGGGAGTGTTTGAAGGGGACAGTGTAGAGGGAGCTTTACTCTGTATCTAACCCCGTGCTGTACCTGTCCTGGGAGTGTTTGATGGGGGACAGTGTAGAGGGAGCTTTACTCTGTATCTAACCCCATGCTGTACCTGTCCTGGGAGTGTTTGATGGGGACAGTGTAGAGGGAGCTTTACTCTGTATCTAACCCCGTGCTGTACCTGTCCTGGGAGTGTTTGATGTGGGGTACAGTGTAGAGGCAGCTTTACTCTGTATCTAACCCCGTGCTGTACCTGTCCTGGGAGTGTTTGATGGGGGACAGTGTAGAGGGAGCTTTACTCTGTATCTAACCCCGTGCTGTCCCTGTCCTGGGAGTGTTTGATGGGGACAGTGTAGAGGGAGCTTTACTCTGTATCTAACCCCGTGCTGTACCTGTCCTGGGAGTGTTTGATGGGGGACAGTGTAGAGGGAGCTTTACTCTGTATCTAACCCCGTGCTGTAACTGTCCTGGGAGTGTTTGAAGGGGGGGCAGTGTAGAGGGAGCTTTACTCTGTATCTAACCCCGTGCTGTACCTGTCCTGGGAGTGTTTGATGGGGGACAGTGTAGAGGGAGCTTTACTCTGTATCTAACCCCGTGCTGTAACTGTCCTGGGAGTGTTTGATGGGGGGACAGTGTAGAGGGAGCTTTACTCTGTATCTAACCCCGTGCTGTACCTGTCCTGGGAGTGTTTGATGGGGACAGTGTAGAGGGAGCTTTACTCTGTATCTAACCCCGTGCTGTACCTGTCCTGGGAGTGTTTGATGGGGGGACAGTGTAGAGGGAGCTTTACTCTGTATCTAACCCCGTGCTGTACCTGTCCTGGGAGTGTTTGATGGGGGGACAGTGTAGAGGGAGCTTTACTCTGTATCTAACCCTGTGCTGTACCTGTCCTGGGAGTGTTTGATGGGGGACAGTGTAGAGGGAGCTTTACTCTGTATCTAACCCCGTGCTGTACCTGTCCTGGGAGTGTTTGATGGGGGACAGTGTAGAGGGAGCTTTACTCTCTATCTAACCCCGTGCTGTCCCTGTCCTGGGAGTGTTTGATGGGGACAGTGTAGAGGGGGCTTTACTCTGTATCTAACCCCGTGCTGTACCTGTCCTGGGAGTGTTTGATGGGGGACAGTGTAGAGGGAGCTTTACTCTGTATGTAACCCCGTGCTGTACCTGTCCTGGGAGTGTTTGAAGGGGGGGCAGTGTAGAGGGAGCTTTACTCTGTATCTAACCCCGTGCTGTACCTGTCCTGGGAGTGTTTGATGGGGGACAGTGTAGAGGGAGCTTTACTCTGTATCTAACCCCGTGCTGTCCCTGTCCTGGGAGTGTTTGATTGGGGGGACAGTGTAGAGGGAGCTTTACTCTGTATCTAACCCCGTGCTTTCCCTGTCCTGGGAGTGTTTGATGGGGGGACAGTGTAGAGGGAGCTTTACTCTGTATCTAACCCCGTGCTGTACCTGTCCTGGGAGTGTTTGATGGCGGACAGTGTAGAGGGAGCTTTACTCTGTATCTAACCCCGTGCTGTACCTGCCCTGGGAGTGTTTGATGGGGACAGTGTAGAGGGAGCTTTACTCTGTATCTAAACCCGTGCTGTACCTGTCCTGGGAGTGTTTGAAGGGGACAGTGTAGAGGGAGCTTTACTCTGTATCTAACCCCGTGCTGTACCTGTCCTGGGAGTGTTTGATGGGGGACAGTGTAGAGGGAGCTTTACTCTGTATCTAACCCCATGCTGTACCTGTCCTGGGAGTGTTTGATGGGGACAGTGTAGAGGGAGCTTTACTCTGTATCTAACCCCGTGCTGTACCTGTCCTGGGAGTGTTTGATGTGGGGTACAGTGTAGAGGGAGCTTTACTCTGTATCTAACCCCGTGCTGTACCTGTCCTGGGAGTGTTTGATGGGGGACAGTGTAGAGGGAGCTTTACTCTGTATCTAACCCCGTGCTGTACCTGTCCTGGGAGTGTTTGATGGGGGACAGTGTAGAGGGAGCTTTACTCTGTATCTAACCCCGTGCTGTCCCTGTCCTGGGAGTGTTTGATGGGGACAGTGTAGAGGGAGCTTTACTCTGTATCTAACCCCGTGCTGTACCTGTCCTGGGAGTGTTTGATGGGGGACAGTGTAGAGGGAGCTTTACTCTGTATCTAACCCCGTGCTGTACCTGTCCTGGGAGTGTTTGAAGGGGGGGCAGTGTAGAGGGAGCTTTACTCTGTATCTAACCCGTGCTGTACCTGTCCTGGGAGTGTTTGATGGGGGGACAGTGTAGAGGGAGCTTTACTCTGTATCTAACCCCGTGCTGTACCTGTCCTGGGAGTGTTTGATGGGGGGACAGTGTAGAGGGAGCTTTACTCTGTATCTAACCCCGTGCTGTACCTGTCCTGGGAGTGTTTGATGGGGGACAGTGTAGAGGGAGCTTTACTCTGTATCTAACCCCGTGCTGTACCTGTCCTGGGAGTGTTTGATGGGGGGCAGTGTAGAGGGAGCTTTACTCTGTATCTAACCCCGTGCTGTACCTGTCCTGGGAGTGTTTGATTGGGGGGACAGTGTAGAGGGAGCTTTACTCTGTATCTAACCCCGTGCTGTCCCTGTCCTGGGAGTGTTTGATGGGGGGACAGTGTAGTGGGAGCTTTACTCTGTATCTAACCCCGTGCTGTACCTGTCCTGGGAGTGTTTGATGGGGGACAGTGTAGAGGGAGCTTTACTCTGTATCTAACCCCGTGCTGTACCTGCCCTGGGAGTGTTTGATGGGGACAGTGTAGAGGGAGCTTTACTCTGTATCTAAACCCGCGCTGTACCTGTCCTGGGAGTGTTTGAAGGGGACAGTGTAGAGGGAGCTTTACTCTGTATCTAACCCCGTGCTGTACCTGTCCTGGGAGTGTTTGATGGGGGGACAGTGTAGAGGAAGCTTTACTCTGTATCTAACCCCATGCTGTACCTGTCCTGGGAGTGTTTGATGGGGACAGTGTAGAGGGAGCTTTACTCTGTATCTAACCCCGTGCTGTACCTGTCCTGGGAGTGTTTGATGTGGGGTACAGTGTAGAGGGAGCTTTACTCTGTATCTAACCCCGTGCTGTACCTGTCCTGGGAGTGTTTGATGGGGGACAGTGTAGAGGGAGCTTTACTCTGGATCTAACCCCGTGCTGTACCTGTCCTGGGAGTGTTTGATGGGGACAGTGTAGAGGGAGCTTTACTCTGTATCTAACCCCGTGCTGTACCTGTCCTGGGAGTGTTTGATGGGGACAGTGTAGAGGGAGCTTTACTCTGTATCTAACCCCGTGCTGTACCAGTCCTGGGAGTGTTTGATGGGGGGACAGTGTAGAGGGAGCTTTACTCTGTATCTAACCCCGTGCTGTCCCTGTCCTGGGAGTGTTTGATGGGGGGACAGTGTAGAAGGAGCTTTACTCTGTATCTAACCCCGTGCTGTACCTGTCCTGGGAGTGTTTGATGGGGACATTGTAGAGGGAGCTTTACTCTGTATCTAACCCCGTGCTGTACCTGTCCTGGGAGTGTTTGATGGGGACAGTGTAGAGGGAACTTTACTCTGTATCTAACCCCGTGCTGTATCTGTCCTGGGAGTGTTTGATGGGGGACAGTGTAGAGGGAGTTTTACTCTGTATCTAACCCCGTGCTGTACCTGTCCTGGGAGTGTTTGATGGGGGACAGTGTAGAGGGAGCTTTACTCTGTATCTAACCCTGTGCTGTACCTGTCCTGGGAGTGTTTGATGGGGACAGTGTAGAGGGAGCTTTACTTTGTATCTAACCCCGTGCTGTACCTGTCCTGGGAGTGTTTGATGGGGGACAGTGTAGAGGGAGCTTTACTCTGTATCTAACCCCGTGCCGTACCTGTCCTGGGAGTGTTTGATGGGGGACAGTGTAGAGAGAGCTTTACTCTGTATCTAACCCCGTGCTGTACCTGTCCTGGGAGTGTTTGATGGGGACAGTGTAGAGGGAGCTTTACTCTGTATCTAACCCCGTGCTGTACCTGTCCTGGGAGTGTTTGATGGGGGGACAGTGTAGAGGGAGCTTTACTCTGTATCTAACCCTGTGCTGTACCAGTCCTGGGAGTGTTTGATGGGGGGACAGTGTAGAGGGAGCTTTACTCTGTATCTAACCCCGTGCTGTACCTGTCCTGGGAGTGTTTGATGGGGGGACAATGTGGAGGGAGCTTTACTCAAATCTCTGGAGCTGTGATTTCGACGAGTGGCTGCCTTTTGGTGAGTGTGCTGCTTTATAATTACTGTTTTTTGACTTACTTCTAGTTCGGGAGAATTTTTGTTTATTTTGGTGCTCCGTAGCGGGAGATAGGCGCAGGGGCTGCTGGGAAGGGAGCGCGGGAGTATAAAAAGAAGGCCAAGGTAGATAGCGGGCAGCGGAGTGAGGCGGGAAGCAGAGTGAGAGGTAAAAGGGCTTAACCTCACTGGGCTTGGGCGAGCGCAGGCTCGGTAACAGGACTTAATATCACACCTTAACAGGGGTCAAACATAATGGCAGGGTCTAGGGTTACACGTGTGCACTGTGTTCGTTGTCATATGTGGACATTTCTGGAGACAGCACATCTCCCGAAAGCCCACATATGCGGGAAATGTCTCGAGGTGCAGCGATTAAGGGCCCGGGTGAGGCAGCTGGACCTGAAGCTGGAGGATATGTTTCTAGTTAGGGAAAATGAGGAGGTAATGGAGAGGAATGGCAACACTGAGCTAATACCAGAACCTACAAGTATAGATGGTTGGGTTACAGTTAGGAAGAGCAAAAAGAAAAGTACTAGGAATGCCCCAGATGAATTACCCCGGAATGTCAAGGGTGGGGTGACAGTTGGGGTAGAGAAGGCAAGGGAGGGAGATCAGAAAGTGAAGAGTGCAGGGTGTGAGATAGTGGTGGGGGATGGGAATGTCAAGGGGATTGACAGGCGATTCTGTGGGCAAAAGCGGGACTCCAGGATGGTAGTCTGCCTCCCTGGAACTGGGGTACAGGACATCTCAGAAAGGGTAGAGGGAATCTTGAAGGGTGGAGGGACTGAGTCGAATGTGATAGTGCATGTAGGAAAGAAGGATGTAGGAACAAAGTGCAGGGGGGACATACGCAGGCAGTTCAGGGAGTTGGGGGCCAGGCTGAAATGTAGGGCCTCCAGGGTGGCGTTCTCTGGGCTGCTGCCGGTGCCTGGGGCTAGCAGGGCTAGAAATAATGAACTAATCCAATTAAATGCTTGGTTGAAGGATTGGTGTAGGGCAGAGGGATTTATATTCATAGACCACTGGGAAGTCTTTATGAAAGAACGGCAAATATACAAGAGGGATGGGGTACAGTTAACTGGGAAGGGCATACATATCTTAGCTGGAAGGTTAGCTGGTGTGTATCGGCAGGGTTTAAACTAATATGGAGGGGAGGTGGGGAGGTAGACGGAACTGGGATTGGGGATAGGGTAGGCCCGGAGGGTAGGAAGAAGGATCGGGTTGTTTCGGAGGGTCTTCGGTGCATGTGTTTCAATGCTAGGAGTGTGACTGGCAAAACAGATGAACTGAAGGCATTAATGTTTGAAAGGAAGTTGGAAGTGGTGGCGGTGACAGAGACTTGGTTAAAGGAAGGGCAGGATTGGCAGTTGAATGTTCCTGGGTACAAGTGTTTCAGGCGAGATAGGGGTGGGTCGCTGAGAGGTGGGGGAGTGGCGTTGTTAGTTAAGGATTGCATCGTAGCAGTGCAGAGGGAGGGAGGTACGGAGGATGTAGGAATCGAGTCGCTATGGGTGGAGTTGAGGAATAGGAAGGGTGATGTTACTATGCTGGGTGTTTACTGCAGACCGCCCAACAGCCCGAGGGCTGTGGAAGAAGAGATAAGCAGGGACATTCTAGATAAGTGCAGGAAGAATAGGGTGGTGGTAGTGGGAGATTTTAATCTCCCCAGGGTAGATTGGAATGTACTGAGATCAGAGGGTGCTGACGGGGAGGAATTTGTACAGTGTGTAATGGAAGGATCCCTGGAGCAGTACGTGGATAGACCGACCAGAGAGGGGACTATACTGGACTTGGTTCTGGGGAATGAGCCTGGGCAGGTGGTTGACGTTGAGGTAGGAGAGCATGTGGCTAACAGTGACCACAACTCTGTCTGGTTCAAGATATTAATGGATAAAGATGAAGCCTGTCCTAAGGGGAGGGTGTTAAATTGGGGGAGGGCGAGATACAGCGGATTAGGCAGGATCTTAAAGATACGGACTGGGGTACGCTATTTAACGGTAGGTCGACGCTGGGTATGTGGGAGTCTCTCAAGGGAAAACTACAATCTTTACAGGAAAGACATGTGCCGGTCAAGAGGAAGGATGGGAAAGGTAGGATTAGAGAGCCGTGGGTAACTAGGGATATTGAGGACCTGGTCAGGAGAAAGAGGGAGGCGTACACTAGATCGAGGCATTTGAGGACAGAGATAGCGTTAGAAGAATACAGAGAATGTAGGAGAGAACTTAAAAGGGGCATCAGAAAGGCAAAAAGGGGCCACGAAATGGCTTTGGCGGGTAGGATTAAGGAAAATCCTAAGGCATTTTACTCTTATATTAGAAACAAAAGGATGGTTAGAGGGAACATTGGTCCTCTCAGGGACAGAGGAGGGGAACTATGCTTGGAGCCTGGGGTAATGGGGGAGATCTTGAATGAATACTTTGCGTCGGTATTCACTCAGGAGAGGGGTCAGTCCTCTGCTGCTGTGCTTGAGAAGTTTGAGGATCCGTTGAGGGAAATAGTCATCACGAGGGAAGAGGTGTTGGGACTTTTAGACAATATAAAGACGGACAAATCTCCGGGGCCTGATGGCATCTATCCTAGGCTGCTAAGGGAGGTGAGGGATGAAATTGCTGGGCCTCTGACACAAATCTTTGTCTCTTCTTTGGACACAGGTGAGGTCCCAGAGGATTGGCGGATTGCAAATGTTGTACCGTTGTTTAAGACGGGTCAGAGGGATAACCCAGGGAACTATAGGCCAGTGAGCTTGACTTCAGTTATAGGCAAGATAATGGAGAGGATCCTCAAGGATAGGATGTATGAGCATCTGGAGCGCTGCAATCTGATCAGGGATACGCAGCATGGCTTCGTTACAGGGAGGTCGTGCCTTACGAATCTATTGGAATTTTTTGAAGAGGTGACAAAAACGGTTGACGAAGGACAAGCCGTTGATGTTGTCTATATGGATTTCAGTAAGGCGTCTGACAAGGTCCCTCACGGTAGGCTGATAGAAAAGGTGAAGGCTCATGGGATACAAGGCCAGGTATGTAGATGGGTGAAGAACTGGCTTGGGAGGAGAAGACAGCGGGTAGTAGTGGAGGGCTCCTTTTCCAATTGGAGGTCTGTCACCAGTGGGGTGCCACAGGGCTCGGTACTAGGACCTCTACTATTTGTAGTATATATTAATGACTTGGAAGAGGGGGTAGGTGGTGTGATCAGCAAATTTGCTGATGACACTAAGATGGTTGGATTGGCGGGTACTGAGGAGCAGTGCCTGGCAATGCAACAGGACATAGATAGGCTGGTAGATTGGGCAGATAGATGGCAAATGGAATTTAATCCGGAGAAATGCGAGGTGATGCACTTTGGCCGGAATAATGTGGAAGGGAGTTATATGATAAAAGGTAGAACTATCCGGAGTATAGATACGCAGAGAGACCTGGGGGTGCAGGTACACAAGTCCCTGAAGGTGTCGGTGCAGGTGCAGAATGTGATGAGGAAAGCGTATGGCATGTTAGCCTTCATAGGAAGGGGTATAGAATATAAGAGTAGGAGTCTGATGTTGCAGTTGTATAGAACGTTGGTTAGGCCTCACCTGGAGTACTGCGTCCAGTTCTGGTCGCCGCACTACCGGAAGGATGTAGAGATCCTGGAGAGAGTGCAGAGGAGATTTACCAGGATGTTGCCTGGTATGGAAGGGCTGTCTTACGAGGAAAGATTGAACGCACTTGGGCTGTTTTCCCTTGAGAGACGTCGGCTGAGGGGGGATTTGATAGAGGTTTATAAGATTATGAAGGGGACAGATAGAGTAGATGGTGATAAGCTTTTTCCGCTATTAGAAATGGATAGAACGAGGGGTCACGGGCTTAGGGTGAGGGGGGCTAGATATAAGACTAATGTTAGAGGGCAGTTTTTCACACAAAGGGTAGTGGGGATGTGGAATGTACTGCCGAGTAAGGTGGTGGAAGCAGGCACGCTAGGGTTGTTTAAGAGTCACTTGGACAGCCACATGAGCAGTTTACATATAGGGGGATATAGCAGGCCTTACTAAGCATTGTAGGCTTGGGGTCAGTTTTAGTCTCAGGGATATAGAGTCTTTAATAATGAAATTTTTATCCACAGGCACTTACCATCTCGAGGGCATCATGACAGCTCAGAGACTATCTCTGTTGCTGTGCGGACACATGGATTTGGGCCTGTGTCCGTGGGAGTTTGCGCGTTCTCCCCATGGTTGCGTGGGTTTCCTCCGGGTGCTCCGGTTTCCTCCCACATCCCAAAAATGTGCTTTTAGGCTGATTGATTGGGTAACAAATTGTCCCTATATTGGAACTCCCTGATCCTCACACAGTAGGCATAGACTAGAGTCATGAATAGGTCACTGACCATGGGACGGCGGCGCGGGCTCGTTGGGCCGAAGGGCCTGTTTCCCGTGCTGTTTTGTTCTTTGTTCTTGTTCTATCTAACCCCGTGCTGTACCTGTCCTGGGAGTGTTTGATGGGGGGACAGTGTAGAGGGAGCTTTACTCTGTATCTAACCCCGTGCTGTACCTGTCCTGGGAGTGTTTGATGGGGGGACAGTGTAGAGGGAGCTTTACTCTGTATCTAACACCGTGCTGTACCCGTCCTGGGAGTGTTTGATGGGGGGACAGTGTAGAGGGAGCTTTACTCTGTATCTAACCCCGTGCTGTACCTGTCCTGGGAGTGTTTGATGGGGGGGACAGTGCAGAGGGAGCTTTACTCTGTATCTAACCCCGTGCTGTACCTGTCCTGGGAGTGTTTGATGGGAGGGACAGTGTAGAGGGAGCTTTACTCTGTATCTAACCCTGTGCTGTACCTGTCCTGGGAGTGTTTGATGGGGGACTGTGTAGAGGGAGCTTTACTCTGTATCTAACCCTGTGCTGTACCTGTCCTGGGAGTGTTTGATGGGGGGGGGACAGTGTAGAGGGAGCTTTACTCTGTATCTAACCCCGTGCTGTACCTGTCCTGGGAATGTTTGATGGGGACAGTGTAGAGGGAGCTTTACTCTGTATCTAACCCTGTGCTGTACCTGTCCTGGGAGTGTTTGATGGGGGACAGTGTAGAGGGAGCTTTACTCTGTATCTAACCCCGTGCTGTACCTGTCCTGGGAGTGTTTGATGGGGGACAGTGTAGAGGGAGCTTTACTCTGTATCTAACCCCGTGCTGTACCTGTCCTGGGAGTGTTTGATGGGGGGACAGTGTAGAGGGAGCTTTACTCTGTATCTAACCCCGTGCTGTACCTGTCCTGGGAGTGTTTGATGGGGGGACAGTGTAGAGGGAGCTTTACTCTGTATCTAACCCCGTGCTGTACCTGTCCTGGGAGTGTTTGATGGGGGGACAATGTGGAGGGAGCTTTACTCAAATCTCTGGAGCTGTGATTTCGACGAGTGGCTGCCTTTTGGTGAGTGTGCTGCTTTATAATTACTGTTTTTTGACTTACTTCTAGTTCGGGAGGGTTTTTGTTTATTTTGGTGCTCAGTAGCGGGAGATAGGCGCAGGGGCTGCTGGGAAGGGAGCGCGGGAGTATAAAAAGAAGGCCAAGGTAGATAGCGGGCAGCGGAGTGAGGCGGGAAGCAGAGTGAGAGGTAAAAGGGCTTAAGCTCACTGGGCTTGGGCGGTGCGCAGGCTCGGTAACAGGACTTAATATCACACCTTAACAGGGGTCAAACATAATGGCAGGGTCTAGGGTTACACGTGTTCATTGTGTTCGTTGTCATATGTGGACATTTCTGGAGACAGCACATCTCCCGAAAGCCCACATATGCGGGAAATGTCTCGAGGTGCAGCGATTAAGGGCCCGGGTGAGGCAGCTGGAACTGAGACTGGAGGATATGTTTTTAGTTAGGGAAAATGAGGAGGTAATGGAGAGGAATGGCAACCCTGAGCTAATACCAGAACCTACAAGTATAGATGGTTGGGTTACAGTTAGGAAGAGCAAAAAGAAAAGTACTAGGAATGCCCCAGATGAATTACCCCGGAATGTCAAGGGTGGGGTGACAGTTGGGGTAGAGAAGGCAAGGGAGGGAGATCAGAAAGTGAAGAGTGCAAGGTGTGAGATAGTGGTGGGGGATGGGAATGTCAAGGGGATTGACAGGCGATTCTGTGGGCAAAAGCGGGACTCCAGGATGGTAGTCTGCCTCCCTGGAGTAGGGGTACAGGATGTTTCAGAAAGGGTAGAGGGAATTTTGAAGGGTGGAGGGACTGAGTCGGATGTGATAGTGCATGTAGGAGAGAAGGATGTAGGAACAAAGTGCAGGGGGGACATACGTAGGCAGTTCAGGGAGTTGGGGGCCAGGCTGAAATGTAGGGCCTCCAGGGTGGCGTTCTCTGGGCTGCTGCCGGTGCCTGGGGCTAGCAGGGCTAGAAATAATGAACTAATCCAATTAAATGCTTGGTTGAAGGATTGGTGTAGGGCAGAGGGATTTATATTCATAGACCACTGGGAAGTCTTTATGAAAGAACGGCAAATATACAAGAGGGATGGGGTACAGTTAACTGGGAAGGGCATACATATCTTAGCTGGAAGGTTAGCTGGTGTGTATCGGCAGGGTTTAAACTAATATGGAGGGGGGGTGGGGAGGTAGACGGAACTGGGATTGGGGATAGGGTAGGCCCGGAGGGTAGGAAGAAGGATCGGGTTGTTTTTGAGGGTCTTCGGTGCATGTGTTTCAATGCTAGGAGTGTGACTGGCAAAACAGATGAACTGAAGGCATTAATGTTTGAAAGGAAGTTGGAAGTGGTGGCGGTGACAGAGACTTGGTTAAAGGAAGGGCAGGATTGGCAGTTGAATGTTCCTGGGTATAAGTGTTTCAGGCGAGATAGGGGTGGGTCGCTGAGAGGTGGGGGAGTGGCGTTGTTAGTTAAGGATTGCATCGTAGCAGTGCAGAGGGAGGGAGGTACGGAGGATATAGGAATCGAGTCGCTATGGGTGGAGTTGAGGAATAGGAAGGGTGATGTTACTCTGCTGGGTGTTTACTACAGACCGCCCAACAGCCCGAGGGCTGTGGAAGAAGGGATAAGCAGGGACATTCTAGATAAGTGCAGGAAGAATAGGGTGGTGGTAGTGGGAGATTTTAATCTCCCCGGGGTAGATTGGAATGTACTGAGATCAGAGGGTGCTGACAGGGAGGAATTTGTACAGTGTGTAATGGAAGGATCCCTGGAGCAGTACGTGGATAGACCGACCAGGGAGGGGGCTATACTGGACTTGGTTCTGGGGAATGAGCCTGGGCAGGTGGTTGACGTTGAGGTAGGAGAGCATGTGGCTAACAGTGACCACAACTCTGTCTGGTTCAAGATATTAATGGATAAAGATGAAGCCTGTCCTAAGGGGAGGGTGTTAAATTGGGGGAGGGCGAGATACAGCCGGATTAGGCAGGATCTTAAAGATACGGACTGGGGTACGCTATTTAACGGTAGGTCGACGCTGGGTATGTGGGAGTCTCTCAAGGGAAAACTACAATCTTTCCAGGAAAGACATGTGCCGGTCAAGAGGAAGGATGGGAAAGGTAGGATTAGAGAGCCGTGGGTAACTAGGGATATTGAGGACCTGGTCAGGAGAAAGAGGGAAGCGTACACTAGATCGAGGCATTTGAGGACAGAGATAGCGTTAGAAGAATACAGGGAATGTAGGAGAGAACTTAAAAGGGGCATCAGAAAGGCAAAAAGGGGCCACGAAATGGCTTTGGCGGGTAGGATTAAGGAAAATCCTAAGGCATTTTACTCTTATATTAGAAACAAAAGGATGGTTAGAGGGAACATTGGTCCTCTCAGGGACAGAGGAGGGGAACTATGCTTGGAGCCTGGGGGAATGGGGGAGATCTTGAATGAATACTTTGCGTCGGTATTCACTCAGGAGAGGGGTCAGTCCTCTGCTGCTGTGCTTGAGAAGTTTGAGGATCCGTTGAGGGAAATAGTCATCACGAGGGAAGAGGTGTTGGGACTTTTAGACAATATAAAGACGGATAAATCTCCGGGGCCTGATGGCATCTATCCTAGGCTGCTAAGGGAGGTGAGGGATGAAATTGCTGGGCCTCTGACGCAAATCTTTGTCTCTTCTTTGGACACAGGTGAGGTCCCAGAGGATTGGCGGATTGCAAATGTTGTACCGTTGTTTAAGAAGGGTCAGAGGGATAACCCAGGGAACTATAGGCCAGTGAGCTTGACTTCAGTTATAGGCAAGATAATGGAGAGGATCCTCAAGGATAGGATGTATGAGCATCTGGAGCGCTGCAATCTGATCAGGGATACGCAGCATGGCTTCGTTACAGGGAGGTCGTGCCTTACGAATCTATTGGAATTTTTTGAAGAGGTGACAAAAACGGTTGACGAAGGACAAGCCGTTGATGTTGTCGATATGGATTTCAGTAAGGCGTTTGACAAGGTCCCTCACGGTAGGCTGATAGAAAAGGAGAAGGCTCATGATATACAAGGCCAGGTATGTAGATGGGTGAAGAACTGGCTTGGGAGGAGAAGACAGCGGGTAGTAGTGGAGGGCTCCTTTTCCAATTGGAGGTCTGTCACCAGTGGGGTGCCGCAGGGCTCGGTACTAGGACCTCTACTATTTGTAGTATGTATTAATGACTTGGAAGAGGGGGTAGGTGGTGTGATCAGCAAATTTGCTGATGACACTAAGATGGTTGGATTGGCGGGTACTGAGGAGCAGTGCCTGGCAATGCAACAGGACATAGATAGGCTGGTAGATTGGGCAGATAGATGGCAAATGGAATTTAATCCGGAGAAATGCGAGGTGATGCACTTTGGCCGGAATAATGTGGAAGGGAGTTATATGATAAAAGGTAGAACTATCCGGAGTATAGATACGCAGAGAGACCTGGGGGTGCAGGTACACAAGTCCCTGAAGGTGTCGGTGCAGGTGCAGAATGTGATGAGGAAAGCGTATGGCATGTTAGCCTTCATAGGAAGGGGTATAGAATATAAGAGTAGGAGTCTGATGTTGCAGTTGTATAGAACGTTGGTTAGGCCTCACCTGGAGTACTGCGTCCAGTTCTGGTCGCCGTACTACCGGAAGGATGTAGAGATCCTGGAGAGAGTGCAGAGGAGATTTACCAGGATGTTGCCTGGTATGGAAGGGCTGTCTTACGAGGAAAGATTGAACGCACTTGGGCTGTTTTCCCTTGAGAGACGTAGGCTGAGGGGGGATTTGATAGAGGTTTATAAGATTATGAAGGGGACAGATAGAGTAGATGGTGATAAGCTTTTTCCGCTATTAGAAATGGATAGAACGAGGGGTCACGGGCTTAGGGTGAGGGGGGCTAGATATAAGACTAATGTTAGAGGGCAGTTTTTCACACAAAGGGTAGTGGGGATGTGGAATGCACTGCCGAGTAAGGTGGTGGAAGCAGGCACGCTAGGATTGTTCAAGAGTCACTTGGACAGCCACATGAGCAGTTTACATATAGGGGGATATAGCAGGCCTTATTAAGCATTGTAGGCTTGGGGTCAGTTTAGTCTCAGGGGTATAGAGTCTTTAATAATGAAATTTTTATCCACAGGCACTTACCATCTCGAGGGCATCATGGCAGCACAGAGGCTATCTCTGTTGCTGTGCGGACACATGGAGTTGGGCCTGTGTCCGTGGGAGTTTGCGCATTCTCCCCGTGGTTGCGTGGGTTTCCTCCGGGTGCTCCGGTTTCCTCCCACATCTCAAAAATGTGCTTTTAGGCTGATTGATTGGGTAACAAATTGTCCCGATATTGGACCTCCCTGATCCTCACACATTAGGCATAGACTAGAGTCATGAATAGGTCACTGACCATGGGACAGCGGCGCGGGCTCGTTGGGCCGAAGGGCCTGTTTCCCGTGCTGTTTTGTTCTTTGTTCTTGTTCTATCTAACCCCATGCTGTACCTGTCCTGGGAGTGTTTGATGGGGGGGACAGTGCAGAGGGAGCTTTACTCTGTATCTAACCCCATGCTGTACCTGTCCTGGGAGTGTTTGATGGGGGGGACAGTGTAGAGGGAGCTTTACTCTGTATCTAAGCCTGTGCTGTACCTGTCCTGGGAGTGTTTGATGCGGGACTGTGTAGAGGGAGCTTTACTCTGTATCTAACCCTGTGCTGTACCTGTCCTGGGAGTGTTTGATGGGGGGACAGTGTAGAGGGAGCTTTACTCTGTATCTAACCCCGTGCTGTACCTGTCCTGGGAGTGTTTGATGGGGGGGACAGTGTAGAGGGAGCTTTACTCTGTATCTAAGCCTGTGCTGTACCTGTCCTGGGAGTGTTTGATGCGGGACTGTGTAGAGGGAGCTTTACTCTGTATCTAACCCTGTGCTGTACCTGTCCTGGGAGTGTTTGATGGGGGGACAGTGTAGAGGGAGCTTTACTCTGTATCTAACCCCGTGCTGTACCTGTCCTGGGAGTGTTTGATGGGGGGCAGTGTAGAGAGAGCTTTACTCTGTATCTAACCCCGTGCTGTACCTGTCCTGGGAGTGTTTGATGGGGGGACAGTGTAGAGGGAGCTATACTCTGTATCTAACCCCGTGCTGTACCTGTCCTGGGAGTATTTGTTGGGGGGACAGTGTAGAGGGAGCTTTACTCTGTATCTAACCCCGTGCTGTACCTGTCCTGGGAGTGTTTGAAGGGGACAGTGTAGAGGGAGCTTTACTCTGTATCTAACCCCGTGCTGTACCTGTCCTGGGAGTGTTTGATGGGGACAGTGTAGAGGGAGCTTTACTCTGTATCTAACCCCGTGCTGTACCTGTCCTGGGAGTGTTTGAAGGGGACAGTGTAGAGGGAGCTTTACTCTGTATCTAACCCCGTGCTGTACCTGTCCTGGGAGTGTTTGATGGGGACAGTGTAGAGGGAGCTTTACTCTGTATCTAACCCCGTGCTGTACCTGTCCTGGGAGTGTTTGATGGGGGACAGTGTAGAGGGAGCTTTACTCTGTATCTAACCCTGTGCTGTACCTGTCCTGGGAGTGTTTGATGGGGGGACAGTGTAGAGGGAGCTTTACTCTGTATCTAACCCCGTGCTGTACCTGTCCTGGGAGTGTTTGATGGGGGGACATTGTAGAGGGAGCTTTACTCTGTATCTAACCCCGTGCTGTACCTGTCCTGGGAGTGTTTGATGGGGGACAGTGTAGAGGGAGCTTTACTCTGTATCTAACCCCGTGCTGTACCTGTCCTGGGAGTGTTTGATGGGGACAGTGTAGAGGGAGCTTTACTCTGTATCTAACCCCGTGCTGTACCTGTCCTGGGAGTGTTTGATGGGGGGACAGTGTAGAGGGAGCTTTACTCTGTATCTAACCCCGTGCTGTACCTGTCCTGGGAGTGTTTGATGGGGGACAGTGTAGAGGGAGCTTTACTCTGTATCTAACCCTGTGCTGTACCTGTCCTGGGAGTGTTTGATGGGGGACAGTGTAGAGGGAGCTTTACTCTGTATCTAACCCCGTGCTGTACCTGTCCTGGGAGTGTTTGATGGGGGGACAGTGTAGAGGGAGCTTTACTCTGTATCTAACCCCGTGCTGTACCTGTCCTGGGAGTGTTTGATGCGTAATGACACTGAGGTGATATTAATGGTGATAGTGATAAAGTTTGTGGGGCCCTAGTTTGTTTCTTAATACTCCTGAATATTGGATAGGAAATATCTGATGGACTCCAGGGAGTGTGTGTGGGGTAAAGTTGAAGGTGATTTATTGTGTGTTTAACAATGAACACATTATTATTATTTTAATACATAATTATGGGTGACATGGTGGCACAGTGGGTTAGCACTGCTGCCTCACAGCATTGGGTTCGATTCCCGGCTCAGGTCACTGTCTATGCGGAGTCTGCACATTCTCCCCGTGTCTGTGTGGGTTTCCTCCGGGTGCTCCGGTTTCCTCCCACAGTCTGAAAGAGGTGCTGGTTAGGGTGCATCGACCCAAACAGGCGCTGGAGTGTGGGCGACTTGGGGAATTTCACAGTAACTTCATTGCAGTGTTAATGTAAGACTACTTATGACTAATAAACTTTAACTTCAGACACAGATCACGGATCTGACTGGATTCTCGTCTACTTCCCTCTCCCTGGATCCAACTTCAGTTCCTTCCTGGCCCAGGGCACACAGCCTCGCTCCTGATTGGCTGGGCTTCCCACACTGCCTCTCCATAGGGTCTGGCCCAGTCACATGACCCTCGGGGGGGGGGGTGGGGGGGTCACCCCCTTAAAGGGGCCACGCTACCACAGTGTCATTGGCATGACATTAGCCTTTGAGTTGAGTCATGTCGTACTTTTGCCCTCCCCCTTTTGATTATCACTGTGGAAGTTTCTGGAACCTCACTAAGACGTAGAGTCGTGCAGCGCAGCAAAGGCCCTTTGGCCCATTGCAATGCTGTCTCAGCTGCTAACTCTTCTTTTGAGGTCGAAAGGCTGATGGTGTGTCTGGGTGACCTCAATCAGCTCCGACCTCTCTCACACTGCTCAATTCTCTTCACACGATGAGTATTCTGGCCCCAGTTGAGAGTTTGAAGATTATACTAAAGACCATCACTCAGTTTCATTGCAAATTTACCGCTGAATTCTCCTGAGTGTTGTCACAGAAGAGAGAGGGAGGAAAGCTTTCTCTCTGATTAATTCCATCACTCCGAGGGTCACAGCTTAGATTTCAATCATTCCTCCAGCTGGCGATACAGAAATGTGCTTTACTGAGAAATCTCAGCATCACTTGTTCTTGAATAATCAATACCATCAGTCATTAATTATAAACCAGACTCGTCAAGTGGAAATGCAAACTTATTTATATCAAATATGACATATAAATTGCAATAGTTACTCTAAATGCCCTAACTGCCTCTCACATACACAAAAGCTCCAAAAATAATCACAAAAACTGAGGAAATCCACCAACATTTTTATGGTTTGAACAGCTCAAGATCAGTGGTTCAAGGGACAAGGATAGCTGGAAATGGAATCCAGAATATCCAGCGATCTCTCAGCACCGGCCTGTGAAATGATCGATGATTCTTGCATTACCACTCAGACAGACGCTGAGGGGCTTCATAGCGAGGGGGATTGAATATAAAAGTAGGGAGGTCTTGCTGCAGCTGTATAGGGCATTGGTGAGGCCGCAGCTGGAGTACTGTGTGCAGTTTTGGGCGCCGCACCTGCGCAAGGATATTTTGGCCCTGGAGGGAGTGCAGAGGAGGTTTACTAGGCTGATACCGGAGTTGAGGGGATTGAGCTATGAGGAGAGGCTGAATAAACTAGGCTTGTACTCGTTAGAGTTTAGAAGAATGAGGGGAGATCTCATTGAGACGTATAAGATGATGAATGGGATGGATAGGATAGAGGTGGAGAGACTCTTCCCGCTCAGAAAGATCAGTAGGACTAGGGGGCACAGCCTCAAGATAAAGGGGGGGCGTTTTAGAACGGAGTTGAGGAGGAACTTTTTCACTCAAAGGGTGGTGAATCTTTGGAATTCTCTGCCTGTTGAAGTGGTGGAGGCTGCCTCGCTAAATATATTTAAGAAGCGGGTTGATGGGTTTTTGATGAGAGAAGGGATTAAGGGTTATGGGGAGAGGGCGGGAAGGTGGAACTGAGCCACGACAGATCAGCCATGATCTTATTGAATGGCGGGGCAGGCTCGAAGGGCCAGATGGCCTACTCCTACTCCTATTTCTTATGTTCTTATGAAACTCAATTGATTTCAGAATGTAGAGCGATTTCAGAACAACTTCTGTTATATTAATGATTTGGATGAGAATATAGGAGACATGGTTAGTAAGTTTGCAGATGGCACAAAGATTGGTGGCATAGTGGACAGTGAAGAAAGTTATCTCCAATTGCAATGGGATCTTGATCAATTGGGCCAGTGGGCTGACGAATGGCAGATGGAGTTTAATTTAGATAAATGTGAGGTGATGCATTTTGGTAGATTGAACCAGGGCAGGACTTACTCAGTTAATGGTAGGGTGTTGGGGAGAGTTACAGAACAAAGAGATCTAGGGGTACAGGTTCATAGCTCCTTGAAAGTGGAGTCACAGGTGGACAGAGTGGTGAAGAAGGCATTCGGCATGAACAAAGAACAAAGAACAACCCAGCACGGGAAACAGGCCCTTCGGCCCAACGAGCCCGCGCCGCCACATCACCCCACACCTATTCTACCCTGCATGCTTGGTTTCATTGGTCAGAACGTTGTATACAGGAGTTGGGACGTCTTGTTGAAGTTGTACCAGGTTAAAGTCCAGCGGGTTGATATGTGGGCCCACTCTGCGGATGAAGGGGCCGTGCTGTGAAAGTCCAAACACATGTGTAGAGCGTTATCCTGGTGACTGCTGACCATTCCCTTTTCATGTAAAATGCTGCTTTTTTCTCGACACAGCAACAAGCAGAGACCTCAACTTAATCAGCAGTGCCTTTGAAAAGCAAATTCTTCCAGAATGTTCCGAGTCGAGATGAACTATTTTCCATTGATGATAGTGTTAGAATGAGGATGAAGTGAGGGGGAGGTGGGCTCCCTGCTGTCATCCAGCCTGGGGGCTCTGCTCAGATCTCCAGCTATCAGGAGAGGCTGGAAATGTTCAACCAGGGGCTGATGAATCAGTGGAAATTATTGCCACACCCTTCCTGTAATGTGGGTGACCAGAACTGGACACAATCCTCTCTAAGTGCAGCCTAACCAGAGTTTTAGAAAGCTGTAAACATGACATCCTGATCCTTGTAGTCAAAGCCCCGACCAATAAAGGCAAGCGCACCGTATTCCTTCTTTACCACCCTATCTACTCCTGTGGCCATTTTCTGGGAGCGATGGACTTGAACCCCCAGCTCCCTCTGTACATCGATGCTGTTCAGGGTCCTGCCATTAATTGTATATTTACCCTTAACATTCAATCTCCCAAAGAGCAGGAATCTCACACTTCCCGGATTAAACTCCATCTGCCATTTCTCTGCCCATATCTGTAACTGATCTCTATCCCGCTGTATCCTTGAACAACCTTCTACATTATCCACAACCCCACCTATCTTTGTGTCTCTGCAAACTTATTAACCCACACACCTGTATTTTCTCCCAAGTCTAGGGGGCACAGCCTCAAGATAAAGGAGGGGGGGCGGTTTAGAACAGAGTTGAGGAGGAACTTCTTCACTCAAAGGGTGGTGAATCTCTGGAATTCTCTGCCCGTTGAAGTGGTGGAGGCTGCCTCGCTAAATATTTTTAAGAAACGGGTTGATGGGTTTTTGATAAGAGAAGGGATTAAGGGTTATGGGGAGAGGGCGGGAATGTGGAGCTGAGCCACGACAGATCAGCCATGATCTTATTGAATGGCGGGGCAGGCTCGAAGGGCTAGATGGCCTACTCCTGCTCCTATTTCTTATGTTCTTATGTTCTTAAGTCATTTATATATATCACAAACAGCAGAGGTCCCAGTACACATCCCTGTAGAACCCCACTAGTCACGGACCTCCAGCCAGAATAACACCCTTCCACCGTTACTCTCTGACATTACGGGAAAGCTAATTCCGAATCCAAGTGGCCAAATTACTGTGGATCCCAGGCATCTTCACCGTCTGGAAAATCCCTCCAGAAGGAGGCCATTCGGCCCAAAAGGGATCTTGTCGAAAGCCTTACTAAGATCCATGTAGACAACACCCACTGCTCTGTCCGTGTCAATCCCCTTCATCACCTCCTCAAAACAATTCAACCGAGTCAGTCAGACCCGACCTGCCCCGTACAAAGCCGTGCTGACTTTCTCTCCTTGGGCCATATTTCCCCAGATCTTATTTCTATCAGTATGTGGAAAAAAACTGGGGATAGACCTCCCCAGAGTCCTGGCCCCAATCTTCATCCTTCAAACTATCCCATGAAAACCGATGGCCCAGCCATTGTCACATTGCGACTTTTGGGATCTTGCTGTGCCTGCATTTCCTACTTTACAACAGAGAGTAATTTCAGCAAATACTCCAGCGGCTGTACGGAGTTTTGGGATATTGGGAGGACGTGAATCGAGTTATGATAATCCAATCTTTCATTCAGTACTTAGGAAGGCAGGTTTTAAGTTAAGACCAATGGAAAGAGTGTTGTGTTTTATAGGGAAAGCTGACGACCTTCCACCGATACTGATACCTGGTGACAGGTTCCATCACTCTCAGAGTGCTTGGTTTTGGTCTGCTGATAGAAAGGAAACCCAGTAAGCAAACTGGTTCACCGGTGCAGGGATTCCCGTCGTTACTAAGGATGGTCGGGATTTCTGGGAATAACCTTGAATCCGAAGAGTCGGAACTTGCAAATACAAAATTCAATCCTCCTGTCCAGCCTTTACACTCCGCTAGCTCCTAATCACACTTATCTCTCTCCATTCCTTCATCCACTCTAATTGGGAATTGCTATCCAGATACACAGCTTGGCCTCACAGCTTACACATGTGAGGTGATGCATTTTGGAAGGTCTAATACAGATAGGAAATATACAGTAAATGGCAGAACCCTTAAGAGTATTGACAGGCAGAGGGATCAGGGTGTACAGGTACACAGGTCACTGAAAGTGGCAACGCAGGTGGAGAAGGTAGTCAGGAAGGCATACGGCATGCTTGCCTTCATCGGCCGGGGCACTGAGTTTAAAAATTGGCAAGTGATGTTGATGCTTTATAGAACCTTAGTGAGGCCGCACTTGGAATATAGTGTTCAATTCTGGTCACCACATTATCAGAAGGATGTGGAGGCTTTGGAGAGGGGACAGAAAAGATTTACCAGGGTGTTGCCTGGTATGGAGGGCATTAGCTATGAGGAGAGGTTGGAAAAACTTGGTTTGTTCTCACTGGAGCGACGGGGGTTGAGGGGAGACCTGATAGAAGTCTACAAGATTATGAGAGGCATGGACAGAGTGGATAGTCAGAAGCTTTTTCCCAGGGTGGAAGAGTCAATTACTGGGGAGCACAGGTTTAAGGTGCGAGGGGCAAGGTTTAAAGGAGATTTTTTACACAGAGGGTGGTGGGTGCCTGGAACTTGTTGCCAGGGGAGGGAGTGGAAGCGGATACGATAGTGAGTTTTAAGGGGCATCTTGACAAACATTTGAACAGGATGGGAATAGAGGGATATGGTCCCCGGAAGGGTAGGGGGTTTTAGTTCAGTCGGGTGCAGCATGGTCAGTGCAGGATTGGAGGGGCCGAAGGGCCTGTTCCTGTGCTGGAATTTTCTTTGTTCTTTGAATCTCACACATTCACCTCTCCTTCAAGCAGTTTTTCAAACCTCTGTTCCACATTTCAGTGACATGGTGACACAGTGGGTTAGCACAGTGCTGCTTCACAGCGCTAGGGACTCGGGTTCGATTCCTGGCTTGGGTCACTGTCTGTGTGGAGTTTGCACAGTAAAAAGTCTGACAACACCAGGTTTTAGTCCAACCGATTTATTTGATAATATTCTCACAAGCTCCTTCGTCAGGGACTAACCCCGAAAGCTTGTGAGAATATTATCAAATAAATCGGTTGGACTAAAACCTGGTGTTGTCAGACTTTTTACTGTGTTTACGCCAGTCCAACGCCGGCACACCCACATCATGTGTGGAGTTTGCACATTCTCCCCATGTCTGCATGGGTTTTCTCCGGATGCTCCGGTTTCCTCCCTCGGTCTGGAGACATGCTGGTTAGGTGGATTGGTCAGGGTAACTGCATGGGGGTCACGGGAATAGGACTTGGGTGGGATTGTGGTCGGTGCAGACTCGACGGGCTGAATGGCCTCCATCTGCACTGTAGGATTGTATGATTCTATCTAGAATGTTCTGTTTATGATCAGTGTTGAGCAGAGAAAGGTCTCCCACCCTCAGCTCTTTGTGAGTTTGGTCAGGTGACTGTGGGGTGGCTCCACGTTCTTTCTGCTCAAGATGAAGATCGTAACCTCCTCGTCACATCGATAAACTTCAGCCGATGTCACCACACGTGGATTAGCCGGAATGCTGCTCTCTGGCAATGGGACTGCATTCACAAGCAACGCTTTATGTAAATCGATGGGATCCGGCAGGTTAGAACAGCCCCCTACCCCCCCCCCCCCCCCCCCGTCCCAAAGAGGAGGTCCTGATGTTTAAATATGAGAAACAGCTCTCTGTCCCTTCACCCCGTACAGAACATCTCCTCGTGCTGCTCACAGGGGTTCCCACTGCTGAACTTTCCATGGAATAAAACTCAATCTCATCTTCCCACATCTGGCGATTTGGGAATGCACAAAAGTGAGATTCATTCGTCTGAACTCCAGTGAGAACAATCCTAACCTGGTCAATCTCTCCTCATACATCAGTCCCACCATCCCCTGAATCAGCCTGGTAAACCTTCACTGCTCTCCCTCGAGAGCAAGAACATCCTTCCTCAGAAAAGGAGACCCAAACTGCACACAATACTCTGGGTGTGGCCTCACCAAGGCCCCTGTATAATTGTAACAACACATCCCTGTTCCTGTACTCAAAACCTCTCACAATGAAGGCCAACATACCATTTGCCTTCTTTACCGCCTGCTGTACCTGCACGCTTACCTTCAGTGACTGGTACACAAGGACACCCAGGTCTGCACACTCCCCTCTCCCAATTTACAGCCAATCAGGTAGTTTTTGCTTCCAAAATGAATAACCTCACATTTATCCAAATTATTCTGCATCTGCCATTGATTAACCCACTCACCCAACCTGTCCAGATCATTCTGAAGGATCTCTGTATCCTCGTCACAGTTCACCCTCCCACCCAGTTTGGTAACATCCGCAAACTTTGAGATGTTACATTTTGTTCCCTCATCCAAATCATTAATATATATTGTGAAAAGCTGGGGTCCCAGCACCGATCCCTGTGGCACCCCACTAGTTACTGCCGGACAATTTGAAAAGCACCCATTAATTACTACTCTTTGTTTCCTCTCTGCCAACCAGTTTTCTATCCATCTCAATACATTGAAGCACCTGTTAAAGAATAATGGTGTCTCAAAAATTAAGTCAGTCTCCAGAGAGACTGCATTAACTTTCTCACTATAATATTGTAAATAGTGTTGCTGTTATTGTAAAATATTCATGAAAGACTTAAAGGATGTGGTGGTGTGCCCCTTTAAGGGGTGAGTTATTAGAGGATCACATGACCTGTTGGGCCAATCATGATGAGGCGCGTGAATCGAGCTGGCTTTATGGAAGTTCAAGGCTGGGATTTGATTGGATTTATTAATTGTGTACAGTTTTGGTCTCCTTACTTGAGAAAGGATATACTGGCACTGGAGGGGGTGCAGAGGAGATTCACTAGGTTGATTCTGGAGTTGAGAGGGTTGGCTTATGAGGAGAGACTGAGTAGACTGGGGCTATACTCATTGGAATTCAGAAGAATGAGGGGAGATCTTATAGAAAGATATAAGATTATGAAGGGAATGGATAAGATAGAAGCAGGGAAGTTGTTTCCATTGGCGGGTGAAACTAGAACTAGGGGGCATGGCCTCAAAATAAGGGGAAGCAGATTTAGGACTGAGTTGAGGAGGAATTTCTTCACACAAAGAGTTGTGAATCTGTGGAATTCCCTGCCCAGTGAAGCAGTTGAGGCTCCCTCATTGAATGTTTTTAAGGCAAGGATAGATAAATTTTTGAACAGTAAAGGAATTAAGGGTTATGGTGAGCGGGCGGGTAAGTGGAGCTGAGTCCACAAAAAGATCAGCCATGATCTTATTGAATGGCGGGGCAGGCTCGAGGGACCAGATGGCCCACTCCTACTCCTAGTTCTTATGTTCTTATTATTGTCACATGTATTAACATACAGTGAGAACTAGTGTTTCTTGCGCGTCATACAGACAAAGCATACTGTTCATAGAGAAGGAAAGGAAAGAGTGCAGAGTGTAGTGTTACAGTCATAGCTCAGATATTGAGAAAGATCAACTTAATACAAAGTAGGTCCATTCAAAAGTTTGATGGCAGCAGCGAAGAAGCTGTTCTTGAGTCAAATGAGGTGTCCTTACACTTCTATACCTTTTCCTAATGGAAGAAGGTGGAAGAGAGAATGTCCGAGGTGTGTGGGGGGTCCTTAATTATCCCGGCTGCTTTGGTGAGGCAGCGGGAAGTGTAGACAGAGTCAATGGATGGGAGGCTGGTTTGTGTGATGGATTGGGCTACATTCACGACCTTTTGTAGTTCCTTGCGGTCTTGGGCAGAGCAGGAGCCCAGACCAAGCTGTGATACAACCAGAAAGAACGCTTTCTATGGGGTATCTGTAAAAGTTGGTGAGAGTCGTAGCGGACATGTCAAATTTCCTTAGTCTTCTGAGAAAGTAGAGGTGTTGGTGGAGCTTTCTTAACTATAGTGTCAGCCTGGGGGAGACCAGGACAGGTTGTTGATGATCTGGACACCTAAACGTGAAGCTCTCAACCCTTTCTACCTCATCCCTGTTGATGTAGACAGGGGCATGTTCTCCTTTACACTTCCTGAAGTCGGTGACAATCTCCTATGTTTTATTGAGTTATGGAGTTTGGAATCATTCTTATCCCCATCCTGTATTGGGTTATTTTGCCCCAGATAAACCCTTGCCCATTTATCTGCCTTGCTGGTCATCAGTTCCTCATAACTATTACATCAGTAATATCCTTTAGGGAAGGAAATCTGTCAATCTCGCCCAATCTGGTCTACATGTAATGCCAGAGACACAGCAATGTGGGTGATTCTGAAATGGCCAAACAAGACACTCACTTCAAGGACAATTAAGGATGGGAAATAAATGCTGCCCACATCCCATAATGAAGGATAGGAAGTTGCTGTATCAGTTCCCCCTCTAACCTGCCTTATTCAGGTGAAGAATAGGGCTAGCACGACGGCACAGTGGGTTAGCACTGCTGTTTCACAGCGTCAGGGACCTGGGTTCAATTCCTGACTTGGGTCACTGTCTGTGTGGGAGTCTGCACATTCTCCCCGTGTCTGCATGGGTTTCCTCCAGGTGATCTGGTTTCCTCCCACTGTCTGGAAGACGTGCTGGTTAGGGTGCATTGGCCGCGCTAAATTCTCCCTCAGTGTAACCTGAACAGAAGCCAGAGTGTGGCGACTGGGGGGGATTTCCATAGTAACTTCATTGCAGTGTTAATGTAAGCCCACTTATGACTAGTAAATAAACTTTAACAGAGACAATCTCTCAGTAACCTTGTCCTGTATCCCACCTGTAATCTGAGTGCATAACTTAGCAGAAAATTGTGAAGAGAGAGGAAGAAAGAGCGGTGAGAAAATGGATATCAAGGCACTGCAATTGGTTTAAACCATTTATTTCTTCAAACATCTCCAGGATAGACAGAATGCAAAATGAGATCTTATACAATCTTCTGGTCTCCCTCGCTTCAAACATTTAAAAAAAAACCCATCTGTTTCTCAAGATATGAGCCCACCTTAACCTCCTTTCCACAGGGAGAATTCCGACCCTGATTTATCAGAGGACGGGTCAGTTTCGGCATTCGGAATACCAGGACCGGATCTCAAGTGGTTTAACCAGGAGGTAGGAATTAGAAAAACACATGGTTAAAAGTAGTCCTAACAATTGGGAGGTAGCTCATGATTACAATTAAACTAAACGTGCTGATATGACACAGATTTTGAAACGATGTGGAGATGCCGGTGTTGGACTGAGGTGGGGACAGGAAGAAGTCTGACAACACCGGGTTACAGTCCAACAGGTTTATTTGGTAGCATGAGCTTTCGGACAGCACAGAGTCGCTGAACAGAGACTGATAGCCAAGTTCCGCACACATGAGGACGGTCTCAACAGGGATCTTGGGTTCATGTCGCACTATCTGTAACCCCTGTGACTTGCCTGGGTTTGCAAAACCTCACTTACTGTACTGTCTGGAGACAATACATATCTCTTTAAACTGTGCTTAAAGCTCTTTCCATTCACACTGTCTGTATCTTTAAGACTTGATTAGCTGTAAAGACTCGCGTTCCAACCATTCTCTTGTAATTGAGTTTGTGTCTTTATATGTCCTGTTTGTGAACACAACTCTTCACTCACCTGACGAAAGCCTGTGCGGCCAAATAAACCAATTGGACTTTAACCTGGTGTTGAGATTTACAGATTTTGAAACTAATGCTATCCAGTGCAAACAGAGTCAAGTTAAAATCAGCCCCGGCTATTCCCACTGCAAGTCTTATTTCACATTAATATAACATAACTGGTGAAACTTGCTACAGGAATTTATACATCAAGTAATTCTCCAGTAATACAACCATTCCCAACATTAAATAAAGTGTTAGAACATAGAACACTACAGCACAAATGATGTTGAACCATTAACTCTCTCTCAGCACTTGCTGCCTGTGCTGCTCAGCTTTTCCCAGTATTTTCTGTTTTGAGCTTTAACAGAATTCACAGTATCCCGTTTCCAGATAAGCAGCAGCTCAGGAACATTTTCCAGACAATTGGGAAAACAGGACATTAAATATTGACCAGTTCCCATTCTGACAATTGGCAACAGACTAATGTTAGATATGAGAGATACACCCCTGTCACAAACAATTCACTGACGGGCTCGTTCAGGGAGCAGAACCCAGTCTCACAACCACTCAGCAACCTCCAGAATTCAGCACACAGCCAGACAGGAGCAATCCAACGTGATCTGGATGTGATGCAGAAGTTTGGAGTTTAGAAGAGTGAGAGGGGATCTCTTAGAAATGTATAAAATTCTAACAGGGTTAGACAGAGTGGATTCAGAAAGAATGTTCTCGATGGTGGGGGTGAGTCCAGAACTAGGGGGATCATTGTTTGAGGATAAGGGGTAAACCTTTTAGAATTGAGGTGGGGGGGGGGAAATTTCCTCACCCAGAGGGTGGGGAATGTGCGGGATTTCACTCCCACAGAAAGCAGCTGAGGCCAAAATATTGTCTGATTTCAAGAAATTAAATATAGCTCTTGGGGCTAAAGGGATCGAGGGACATTTGGGGGATCAGAAATACAGAGATGGAACCGGTGTGGCCACAATAATCAATGTCAACAAAACAAAGGAGATTGTCATTGATTTCAGGAAGTGTAAAGGAGAACATGCCCCTGTCTATATCAACGGGAATGAAGCAGAAATGGTGCTTCAGGTTTCTTAGGTGTTCAGATCACCAACAACCTCTTCTGGGACGAGGTTGGGGGGGGGGGGGGGGGGGGGGTGCAGGGTGGGGGCTTGGTGGGTGTGGATGGGGAGTGGAGGGGTGTGTGATCTGAGTAGTGGGGGGGGGGACCCTGAGCAGGGATGGGACACTTTATTACAGAACTTGCAATCTGTTCTGGGGGATGGTTGGCCTGGAGTTTTTAAAATGTAAATTTCCTACAATTCTCATCTCTGATAGAGAGGGGTCGGCAGGTCCATAAACCTTCAACTTTATTACCAAGTGCTCAACCCGAGCGACCAGCTGTGAAATCCACCCACCCAGCAGGGGCTGGAGAAGGAAATTGTGCCGAATAGGGAACATAGAACATTACAGCACAAACAGGCCCTTCGGCCCTCGAGTTGCGCCGATCGCATCAACCCCACCAATCTATAGACCTATCTATAACCCCCAATCCCATTAAACCCCATATACTCATCCAGAAGTCTTTTAAAAGACCCCAGCGAGTTCGCCTCCACCACCGACGACGGCAGCCGATTCCAATCACTCACTACCCTCTGAGTGAAAAACTTACCCCTAACATCACCTCTGTACTTCCCTCCCCGCACCTTAAATCTGTGTCCTCTCGTAGCGACCATTTCAACCCGGGGAAATAGCCTCTGAGAGTCCACCCTATCTATTCCTCTCAACATTTTATAAACTGGGCACCCAATGGACGGCTGGCATCCAGAACTGGCATTCAGCTTGGCTGAATGTCAGGATTGTTATTTGTGCAGCCGTTGCCCAAGTATAATCTGATTCCTGCCCGCTGTGTTCAGAGTACAGGTGTAATCTGAGGGTTGGCTCGTACAGTCACTGACACTGGACAGTTAACAGCTTTGCACCCCAGTCCCGATCTATCCACTCTGAGTGACACGCGTTCTCTGGTCCCTGGACACACCATTCAGGAGCAGACAGGAGCTGGTTGGCCACTGTCCTGAACCTGTGGCACTGAGATTAATCCTGCTGCGTTGGAGGATGACATAACTCAGACCTCCTGGCTTTTAACCCTGCACATAAACTCTGACCCAGGACTGTTTAAAACAGTTGGACAATCTGAATAGATTCTCCCAGGTCACGTGTATAAATCCCACCCCAGTTAACTTCCTGCCCAGATACTGAGGGTGTTAAATGAAGAGATTGTGGAAATAAGGAATCTACGTCAATGACACAAACTTCCTCAAACTAGAGATACAGGAAGTGAATTAACAAAACAGCACCAATTACTCCAACCTCATTCTGAGACAGTTGCATCGATTTGCTACACAGAAATAGCATCCTAGTGGATGTTCATTAGCATCACTGCTCTGCTCCCACCCGCCCACCCCCACCCCCGCCCCCGCCCCCACCCCCACACCGACAACCTGTGGACAACATTGTCATAGTTTCAGGTCTGAAGTTTTTATTTCCTTCCGTGAGCCTCAGGCAGCTGTCCCCCTTGTGATTACACTGGCTGTCCTCTCTGTTCCCTCAGGTGGAGGCAGGCGCTGAGCCCCGATGATTACGAGTACTGTTGGACAAAATCCAGATAGAAGGACTTCAGCTTGTACAGAAGAATCTTCAGTTTCTCAGTCTTGGGTAGGATGGTCATTCTGGGAGGGAGAAAACAAGAACAATTCTTATCGCTCGGAAGATTCTCGGAGCTGCCCAATCCTAACCACTCAGCCTAACTATTATTATTTGTTGAAACAGAAATCATCCCACATCCTCACCTTTCCTCCAGGCGCTACCCTCCCAGACACCTGTGCTCATTCTGGCTTCTTCAACATTTGCCCACATATATAATCTCTCCCCCATCAGTGGTCACACCTTCTGCTGTCTGAATCCTAATCTCTCGGTTTGCCCCACTGAACCCCTACCTTCTCTCTTTCTTTCTCCATCCTTAACACATGGTGTCACAGTGGTTGGCACTGGTGCCTCACAGCGCCAGGGACACGGGTTAAATTCCAGCCTCGGGTCACTGTCTGTGTGGAACATAGAAACCCTCGAACAGTACAGCACAGTACAGGCCCTTCGGCCGTCGATGTTGTGCCGAGCGATGTCCAAACCCAAGATCAAGCTATCCCACTCCCTATCATTCTGGAGTGCTCCATCTGCCTATCCAGGCATGGAGTCTGCACGTTTTCCCCGTGTCTGCATGGGTTTCCTCCCACAGTCTGAAAGACATGCGGGTTACGTTGACTGGCCATGCTAAATTGCCCCTAGAGTCAGGGGGAACTAGTAGGGTAAATGTGTGGGGTTACAGGAAGGTTACAGAAGGAGGCTAAGAGGGGGTCTTATTGAAACATATAAGATGATTAGAGGTTTAGATAGGGTAGATAGTGATAGCCTTTTTCCTAGGATGAAGAAAGCTAGCACGAGGGGGCACGACTTTAAATTAAGGGGGGGTAGTTATAGGACTGATGTCAGGGGTAGGTTCTTTACCCAGAGGGTGGTGAGGGACTGGAATGCCCTGCCAGCTGCAGTTGTAAATGCACCTAGTTTGGGGGCATTTAAGAGATCCGTGGATAGGTTTATGGACGAAAAGGGATTGGTTTAGGCTAGTGGGTCATTGTTTTTGTAACTGGTTGGCGCAACATCGTGGGCCGAAGGGCCTGTTCTGTGCTGTAATGTTCTATGTTCTGTGTTCTATGAATAGGGCTGAGGTGGGATTGTGGTCAGTATAAGCTCAATGGGCCGAACAGCCTCCTTCAGTACTGTAGGGACTCTATGAAGCTTTTGGCCAACTCCCTTGATATCCACTGGTCACATTTTGTTTTATAATGCTGCAGCGAGGTAAGATAGACAGTAAGTTGTTATTTGTATATGGTCCATGCTTTCCCTCTATGTCACTGTGCTGATTGTCCCTGAGAGGGAAACACAGCTGAGTAAGAGTCACATGACATGTGTGACCAATTGGGACTCTGTGTGGAATCACCCCATGATGAGAGAGACTCCAAGACACAGACACTTTGGGGGTGAGTTCCAACCATGAGGCTGCTCCACAATTCTTTATTAATAAATACCTTTTATATTCACTGTTGAAATCTGTGACAGTGAACCTTTACAGTTACACTTGTTCAAAACTTCTAACTCTGTGGAAATTGCACATTATTCGTAAAAACAACACTGCCTCCGAGTCACTCACTATCCTGATTTGGAAATATATCGGCCGTTCCTTCACTGTCGCTGGGTCAGAATCCTGGAACTCCCTCCCTAACAGCACTGTGGGTGTACCTACACCTCAGGGACTGCAGTGGCTCAAGAAGGCAGCTCCCCAGCACCTTCTGAAGGGGCAATTAGGGATGGGCAGTGAAGGCAGTTCCCCAGCACCTTCTGAAGGGGCAATTAGGGATGGGCGGTGAAGGCAGCTCCCCAGCACCTTCTGAAGGGGCAATTAGGGATGGGCGGTGAAGGCAGCTCCCCAGCACCTTCTGAAGGGGCAATTAGGGATGGGCGGTGAAGGCAGCTCAGCAGCACCTTCTGAAGGGGCAATTAGGGATGGGCGGTGAAGGAAGCTCCCCAGCACCTTCTGAAGGGGCAATTAGGGATGGGCAGTGAAGGCAGCACCCCACCACCTTCTGAAGGGGCAATTAGGAATGGGCAGTGAAGGCAGCTCCCCAGCACCTTCTGAAGGGGCAATTAGGGATGGGTAATAAACGCTGGTCTACCCAGCAATGCCCACAGCCCATAAATAATTCAAATTATATCTGGGAGCATCTCTGTGATGAGGAAGCTGTGTGTTTCTCTCACTGTCACTCTCTGCTGTTTTTCACAGAGAGAGAGAGCAAAATCTTCAGACAGGCAATTATCATCAGAGGGTCAGTACTGAGGGAGTGCCGCACTGTCAGAGGGTCAGTGCTGAGGGAAGTGCCGCACTGTCAGAGGGTCAGTGCTGAGGGAGTGCCGCACTGTCAGAGGGTCAGTGCTGAGGGAGTGCCGCACTGTCAAAGGGTCAGTACTGAGGGAGTGCCGCACGGTCCGAGGGTCAGTGCTGAGGGAGTGCAGCACTGTCAGAGGGTCAGTACTGAGGGAGTGCCGCACTGTCAGAGGGTCAGTACTGAGGGAGTGCCGCACTGTCCGAGGGTCAGTGCTGAGGGAGTGCCGCACTGTCAGAGGGTCAGTACTGAGGGAGTGTCGCACTGTCAGAGGGTCAGTACTGAGGGAGTGCCGCACTGTCAGAGGGTCAGTACTGAGGGAGTGCCGCACTGTCCGAGGGTCAGTGCTGAGGGAGTGCCGCACTGTCAGAGGGTCAGTACTGAGGGAGTGTCGCACTGTCAGAGGGTCAGTACTGAGGGGAGTGCTGCACTGTCAGAGGGTCAGTGCTGAGTTAGTGCCGCACTGTCAGAGGGTCAGTGCTGAGGGAGTGTCGCACTGTCAGAGGGTCAGTGCTGAGGGAGTGCCGCACTGTCAGAGGGTCAGTGCTGAGGGAGTGTCGCACTGTCAGAGGGTCAGTACTGAGGGAGTGCCGCACTGTCAGAGGGTCAGTGCTGAGGGAGTGCCGCACTGTCAGAGGGTCAGTGCTGAGGGGAGTGCCGCACTGTCAGAGGGTCAGTGCTGAGGGAGTGCCGCACTGTCAAAGGGTCAGTACTGAGGGAGTGCCGCACGGTCCGAGGGTCAGTGCTGAGGGAGTGCCGCACTGTCAGAGGGTCAGTACTGAGGGAGTGCCGCACTGTCAGAGGGTCAGTACTGAGGGAGTGCCGCACTGTCCGAGGGTCAGTGCTGAGGGAGTGCCGCACTGTCAGAGGGTCAGTACTGAGGGGAGTGTCGCACTGTCAGAGGGTCAGTACTGAGGGAGTGCCGCACTGTCAGAGGGTCAGTACTGAGGGAGTGCCGCACTGTCCGAGGGTCAGTGCTGAGGGAGTGCCGCACTGTCAGAGGGTCAGTACTGAGGGAGTGTCGCACTGTCAGAGGGTCAGTACTGAGGGAGTGCCGCACTGTCAGAGGGTCAGTGCTGAGTTAGTGCCGCACTGTCAGAGGGTCAGTGCTGAGGGAGTGTCGCACTGTCAGAGGGTCAGTGCTGAGGGAGTGCCGCACTGTCAGAGGGTCAGTGCTGAGGGAGTGTCGCACTGTCAGAGGGTCAGTACTGAGGGAGTGCCGCACTGTCAGAGGGTCAGTACTGAGGGAGTGCCGCACTGTCAGAGGGTCAGTACTGAGGGAGTGCCGCACTGTCCGAGGGTCAGTGCTGAGGGAGTGCCGCACTGTCAGAGGGTCAGTGCTGAGGGAGTGCCGCACTGTCAGAGAGTCAGTGCTGAGGGAGTGCCGCACTGTCAGAGCGTCAGTACTGAGGGGAGTGCCGCACTGTCAGAGGGTCAGTGCTGAGGGAGTGCCGCACTGTCAGAGGGTCAGTACTGAGGGAGTGCCGCACTGTCAGAGGGTCAGTACTGAGGGAGTGCCGCGCTGTCAGAGGGCCAGTGCTGAGGGAGTGCCGCACTGTCAGAGGGTCAGTGCTGAGGGAGTGCCGCACTGTCAGAGGGTCAGTGCTGAGGGAGTGCCGCACTGTCAGAGGGTCAGTGCTGAGGGAGCGCCGTAGTGTCAGAGGGTCAGTGCTGAGGGAGTGCCGCACTGTCAGAGGGTCAGTGCTGAGGGAGTGCCGCACTGTCAGAGGGTCAGTGCTGAGGGAGTGCCGCACTGTCAGAGGGTCAGTGCTGAGGGAGTGCCGCACTGTCAGAGGGTCAGTGCTGAGGGAGTGCCGCACTGTCAGAGGGTCAGTGCTGAGGGAGCGCCGTAGTGTCAGAGGGTCAGTGCTGAGGGAGTGCCGCACTGTCAGAGGGTCAGTGCTGAGGGAGTGCCGCACTGTCAGAGGGTCAGTGCTGAGGGAGTGCCGCACTGTCAGAGGGTCAGTGCTGAGGGAGTGCCGCACTGGTCAAAGGGTCAGTACTGAGGGAGTGCCGCACGGTCCGAGGGGTCAGTGCTGAGGGAGTGCAGCACTGTCAGAGGGTCAGTACTGAGGGAGTGCCGCACTGTCAGAGGGTCAGTACTGAGGGAGTGCCGCACTGTCCGAGGGTCAGTGCTGAGGGAGTGCCGCACTGTCAGAGGGTCAGTACTGAGGGAGTGTCGCACTGTCAGAGGGTCAGTACTGAGGGAGTGCCGCACTGTCAGAGGGTCAGTACTGAGGGAGTGCCGCACTGTCCGAGGGTCAGTGCTGAGGGAGTGCCGCACTGTCAGAGGGTCAGTACTGAGGGAGTGTCGCACTGTCAGAGGGTCAGTACTGAGGGAGTGCCGCACTGTCAGAGGGTCAGTGCTGAGTTAGTGCCGCACTGTCAGAGGGTCAGTGCTGAGGGAGTGTCGCACTGTCAGAGGGTCAGTGCTGAGGGAGTGCCGCACTGTCAGAGGGTCAGTGCTGAGGGAGTGTCGCACTGTCAGAGGGTCAGTACTGAGGGAGTGCCGCACTGTCAGAGGGTCAGTGCTGAGGGAGTGCCGCACTGTCAGAGGGTCAGTGCTGAGGGAGTGCCGCACTGTCAGAGGGTCAGTGCTGAGGGGAGTGCCGCACTGTCAAAGGGTCAGTACTGAGGGAGTGCCGCACGGTCCGAGGGTCAGTGCTGAGGGAGTGCCGCACTGTCAGAGGGTCAGTACTGAGGGAGTGCCGCACTGTCAGAGGGTCAGTACTGAGGGAGTGCCGCACTGTCCGAGGGGTCAGTGCTGAGGGAGTGCCGCACTGTCAGAGGGTCAGTACTGAGGGAGTGTCGCACTGTCAGAGGGTCAGTACTGAGGGAGTGCCGCACTGTCAGAGGGTCAGTACTGAGGGAGTGCCGCACTGTCCGAGGGTCAGTGCTGAGGGAGTGCCGCACTGTCAGAGGGTCAGTACTGAGGGAGTGTCGCACTGTCAGAGGGTCAGTACTGAGGGAGTGCCGCACTGTCAGAGGGTCAGTGCTGAGTTAAGTGCCGCACTGTCAGAGGGTCAGTGCTGAGGGAGTGTCGCACTGTCAGAGGGTCAGTGCTGAGGGAGTGCCCGCACTGTCAGAGGGTCAGTGCTGAGGGAGTGTCGCACTGTCAGAGGGTCAGTACTGAGGGAGTGCCGCACTGTCAGAGGGTCAGTACTGAGGGAGTGCCGCACTGTCAGAGGGTCAGTACTGAGGGAGTGCCGCACTGTCCGAGGGTCAGTGCTGAGGGAGTGCCGCACTGTCAGAGGGTCAGTGCTGAGGGAGTGCCGCACTGTCAGAGAGTCAGTGCTGAGGGAGTGCCGCACTGTCAGAGCGTCAGTACTGAGGGAGTGCCGCACTGTCAGAGGGTCAGTGCTGAGGGAGTGCCGCACTGTCAGAGGGTCAGTACTGAGGGAGTGCCGCACTGTCAGAGGGTCAGTACTGAGGGAGTGCCGCGCTGTCAGAGGGCCAGTGCTGAGGGAGTGCCGCACTGTCAGAGGGTCAGTGCTGAGGGAGTGCCGCACTGTCAGAGGGTCAGTGCTGAGGGAGTGCCGCACTGTCAGAGGGTCAGTGCTGAGGGAGCGCCGTAGTGTCAGAGGGTCAGTGCTGAGGGAGTGCCGCACTGTCAGAGGGTCAGTGCTGAGGGAGTGCCGCACTGTCAGAGGGTCAGTGCTGAGGGAGTGCCGCACTGTCAGAGGGTCAGTGCTGAGGGAGTGCCGCACTGTCAGAGGGTCAGTGCTGAGGGAGTGCCGCACTGTCAGAGGGTCAGTGCTGAGGGAGCGCCGTAGTGTCAGAGGGTCAGTGCTGAGGGAGTGCCGCACTGTCAGAGGGTCAGTGCTGAGGGAGTGCCGCACTGTCAGAGGGTCAGTGCTGAGGGAGTGCCACACTGTCAGAGGGTCAGTGCTGAGGGAGTGCCGCACTGTCAGAGGGTCAGTGCTGAGGGAGTGCCGCACTGTCAGAGGGTCAGTGCTGAGGGAGCGCCGTAGTGTCAGAGGGTCAGTGCTGAGTTAGTGCCGCACTGTCAGAGGGTCAGTGCTGAGGGAGTGCCCGCACTGTCAGAGGGTCAGTGCTGAGGGAGTGCCGCACTGTCAGAGGGTCAGTGCTGAGGGAGTGCCGCACTGTCAGAGGGTCAGTGCTGAGGGAGTGCCGCACTGTCAGAGGGTCAGTGCTGAGGGAGCGCCGTAGTGTCAGAGGGTCAGTGCTGAGGGAGTGCCGCACTGTCAGAGGGTCAGTGCTGAGGGGAGTGCCGCACTGTCAGAGGGTCAGTGCTGAGGGAGTGCCGCACTGTCAGAGGGTCAGTGCTGAGGGAGTGCCGCACTGTCAGAGGGTCAGTGCTGAGGGAGTGCCGCACTGTCAGAGGGTCAGTGCTGAGGGAGTGCCGCACTGTCAGAGGGGTCAGTGCTGAGGTCACGTGCTCACTGTGTAGGGTCAGTGCTGAGGGAGTGCCGCACTGTCAGAGGGTCAGTGCTGAGGGAGTGCTGCACTGTCAGAGGGTCAGTGCTGAGGGAGTGCCGCACTGTCAGAGGGTCAGTGCTGAGGGAGTGCCGCACTGTCAGAGGGTCAGTGCTGAGGGAGTGCCGCACTGTCAGAGGGTCAGTGCTGAGGGAATGCCGCACTGTCAGAGGGTCAGTGCTGAGGGAGTGCCGCACTGTCAGAGGGTCAGTGCTGAGGGAATGCCGCACTGTCAGAGGGTCAGTACTGAGGGAGTGCCGCACTGTCAGAGAGTCAGTGCTGAGGGAGTGCCGCACTGTCAGAGGGTCAGTGCTGAGGGAGTGCCGCACTGTCAGAGGGTCAGTACTGAGGGAGTGCCGCACTGTCAGAGGGTCAGTGCTGAGGGAGTGCCGCACTGTCAGAGGGTCAGTGCTGAGGGAGTGCCCGCACTGTCAGAGGGTCAGTGCTGAGGGAGTGCTGCACTGTCAGAGGGTCAGTGCTGAGGAGTAGAGTGCCGCACTGTCAGAGGGTCAGTGCTGAGGGAGTGCTGCACTGTCAGAGGGTCAGTGCTGAGGGAGTGCCGCACTGTCAGAGGGTCAGTGCTGAGGGAGTGCCGCACTGTCAGAGGGTCAGTGCTGAGGGAGTGCCGCACTGTCAGAGGGTCAGTGCTGAGGGAATGCCGCACTGTCAGAGGGTCAGTACTGAGGGAGTGCCGCACTGTCAGAGGGTCAGTGCTGAGGAGTGCCGCACTGTCAGAGGGTCAGTGCTGAGGGAGTGCCGCACTGTCAGAGGGTCAGTACTGAGGGAGTGCCGCACTGTCAGAGAGTCAGTGCTGAGGGAGTGCCGCACTGTCAGAGGGTCAGTGCTGAGGGAGTGCCGCACTGTCAGAGGGTCAGTGCTGAGGGAGTGCCGCACTGTCAGAGGGTCAGTGCTGAGGGGGTGTTGAGTTTCACAGCTGCCATGTTTTATTGATGATTACACCTCTGTAGTTTGATTGGATGTGAAACAGTTTTGGGATATTTGGAGTTAGTGAGTGTGATTACCGAGTGTGGCTTGTCAGTGTACCTGAAATGATAGGTTCCTTCCATCTGTCCAAAGCCGCTCCCTGGAACCACACAGATTCCCGTCTCCTCGAGCAGTTTCAAACAGAAAAACATGTCTGGTTCATACCCGGCTTCCTGTTGGAAAAGGACGAGTGTCGGTTAGAGGCTGTGTTTGTATCCCTTGTCTGAAAGCTTGCTTATTGATCCCATAATCCAGAGGCTGAATGGCCTCCTGCTGTTCCTGTGTATCAGGTTCGAGGGGCTGAATGGCCTCCTCCTGTTCTGTGCAACAGACTAGATGGGCCGAGTGACCTCCTGCTGTTCTAGTGTAATGGGCTCGAGGGGCTGAACGGCCTCCTGCTGTTCCAGTGTAATGGGCTCGAGGGGCTGAATGGCCTCCTTCAGCACTGTCGGGATTCTATGAGGATTCCATGCCTCTGTCCTGGTCTTATAGACACAGTATTTATATGGCTGGGTCCAGTGGTAACCCCCAGGGTGTTACTGGTGGGGGATTCAGTGATTGTAATGTCATTGAGTATTTAGGGGTGATGGTTAGACTCCCTCCTGTTGGAGACGGCACTGTGTGCTGTAAAAGTTACCTGCCTTTTGCAAGCCCAAACCGAGATACTGTCCAGACTGGGGTTCCATGGGCTTTATACACGTCACTCTTTAGAAGCTTTGGCAGCTGAGTGGGTTTTACCTGAGCAGCCTCGATGGACCCCGGGGGGGAGATCGATCCTGGGAAATGAGTACAGGGCTCCTTGCACAGGGGTTACACCGGAACCCTGGGGTATCACTAAACATCTCCTCAGTCAACGCGCTCTTTCTGCAAAGCTGTTTTAGCGTGGCGTGTTTCTCCTGTGGACAGACCAAAGTGAAAATACTTAAAATATCAGCTCGGCACTATCCCCATCAAACATTCCCAGGACAAGTACAGCACGGGGTTAGATACAGAGTAAAGCTTCCTCTACACTGTCCCCCCATCAAACACTCCCAGGACAGGTACAGCACGGGTTAGATACAGAGTAAAGCTCCCTCTACACTGTCCCCCATCAAACACTCCCAGGACAGGTACAGCACGGGGTTAGATACAGAGTAAAGCTCCCTCTACACTGTCCCCCATCAAACACTCCCAGGACAGGTACAGCACAGGGTTAGATACAGAGTAAAACTCCTCTACACTGTCCCCCCATCAAACACTCCCAGGACAGGTACAGCACGGGGTTAGATACAGAGTAAAGCTCCCTCTACACTGTCCCCATCAAACACTCCCAGGACAGGGACAGCACGGGGTTAGATACAGAGTAAAGCTCCCTATACACTGTTCCCATCAAACACTCCCAGGACAAGTACAGCATGGGGTTAGATACAGAGTAAAGCACCCTCTACACTGTCCCCCATCAAACACTCCAGGACAGGTACAGCACGGGGTTAGATACAGAGTAAAACTCCCTCTACACTGTCCCCCATCAAACACTCCCAGGACAGGTACAGCACGGGGTTAGATACAGAGTAAAGCTCCCTCTACACTGTCCCCCATCAAACACTCCCAGGACAGGTACAGCACGGGGTTAGATACAGAGTAAAGCTCCCTCTACACTGTCCCCCATCAAACACTCCCAGGACAAGTACAGCATGGGGTTAGATACAGAGTAAAGCTCCCTCTACACTGTCCCCCATCAAACACTCCCAGGACAAGTACAGAATGGGGTTAGATACAGAGTAAAGCTCCCTCTACACTGTCCCCCATCAAACACTCCCAGGACAGATACAGCACGGGGTTAAATAAAGAGTAAAGCTCCCTCTACACTGTCCCCCCATCAAACACTCCCAGGACATGTAGAGCACGGGGTTAGATACAGAGTAAAGCTCCCTCTACACTGTCCCCATCAAACACTCCCAGGACAGGTACCGCACGGGGTTAGATACAGAGTAAAGCTCCCTCTACACTGTCCCCCCATCAAACACTCCCAGGACAGGTACAGCACGGGGTTAGATACAGAGTAAAGCTCCATCTACACTGTCCCCCCATCAAACACTCCCAGGACAGGTACAGCACGGGGTTAGATACAGAGTAAAGCTCCCTCTACACTGTCCCCCCATCAAACACTCCCAGGACAGGTACAGCACAGGGTTAGATACAGAGTAAAGCTCCCTCTACACTGTCCCCCCATCAAACACTCCCAGGGCAGGTACAGCACGGGGTTAGATACAGAGTAAAGCTCCCTCTACACTGTCCCCATTAAACACTCCCAGGACAGGTACAGCACGGGGTTAGATACAGAGTAAAGTTCTCTCTACACTGTCCCCCCATCAAACACTCCCAGGACAGGTACAGCACGGGGTTAGATACAGAGTAAAGCTCCCTCTACACTGTCCCCCCATCAAACACTCCCAGGACAGGTACAGCACAGGGTTAGATACAGAGTAAAGCTCCCTCTACACTGTCCCCATTAAACACTCCCAGGACAGGTACAGCACGGGGTTAGATACAGAGTAAAGCTCCCTCTACACTGTCCCCATCAAACACTCCCAGGACAGGTACAGCACGGGGTTAGATACAGAGTAAAGCTCCCTCCACACTGTCCCCCATCAAACACTCCCAGGACAGGTACAGCACGGGGTTAGATACAGAGTAAAGCTCCCTCTACACTGTCCCCCCCATCAAACACTCCCGGGACAGGTACAGCACGGGGTTAGATACAGAGTAAAGCTCCCTCTACACTGTCCCCCCATCAAACACTCCCAGGACAGGTACAGCACGGGGTTAGATATAGAGTAAAGCTCCCTCTACACTGTTCCCATCAAACACTCCCAGGACTGGTACAGCACGGGGTTAGATACAGAGTAAAGCTCCCTCTACACTGTCCCCCATCAAACACTCCCAGGACAGGTACAGCACGGGTTAGATACAGAGTAAAGCTCCCTCTACACTGTCCCCCATCAAACACTCCCGGGACAGGTACAGCACGGGGTTAGATACAGAGTAAAGCTCCCTCTACACTGTCCCCCCCATCAAACACTCCCAGGACAGGTACAGCACGGGGTTAGATACAGAGTAAAGCTCCCTCTACACTGTCCCCCATCAAACACTCCCGGGACAGGTACAGCACGGGGTTAGATACAGAGTAAAGCTCCCTCTACACTGTCCCCCATCAAACACTCCCAGGACAGGTACAGCACGGGGTTAGATATAGAGTAAAGCTCCCTCTACACTGTCCCCCATCAAACACTCCCAGACAGGTACAGCACGGGGTTAGATACAGAGTAAATCTCCCTCTACACTGTCCCCCCATCAAACACTCCCAGGACAGGTACAGCACGGGGTTAGATACAGAGTAAATCTCCCTCTACACTGTCCCCCCCATCAAACACTCCCAGGACAGGTACAGCACGGGGTTAGATACAGAGTTAAAGCTCCCTCTACACTGTCCCCCCCATCAAACACTCCAGGGACAAGTATAGCACGGGGTTTGGTATCAGTCAGTCAGTAATGAGCCATAGAAACATCAAATTCAATATCCTGATTTTCCTTCCCCCAGCCCATATCTCTTGATCCCTTTAGCCCCAAGAGCAATATCTAATTTCTTCTTGAAATCAGATAATGTTTTGGCTTCAGCTGCTTTCTGTGGGAGTGAATTCCACACATTCCCCACCCTCTGGGTGAAGAGATTTCTCTCCACCCTGTTGCTGATGATTTGGGAATTTTGTTTGCGAGCTGATACCCGGAGTTCTCATTTTGTAGTTGTGGATTGGGTTCCTAATGTCCACACGGAGCGACAGGAAGTGGGTCTGTCTGGGGAATGTACTCACCCTCATGAACCTTTCATAGGAGGGCTCCTCTGGTTCGGGTGGATTTGTGATTACTCCGAGCACTGCCTGTGCTGACACTGGAGGGCACAGACGCACCGACAACAACTTGATCAACTGCTTTTTCACATCAGGGTCCAGGTTGATTACTTCCATGTAGCCTCCCCGGTAACCACACCTAGAGCGAGAGAAACTGGTTAGACCGATGGCTCTGGGACAGGCAGTGCTGGTAGTTCCCAATGTGTTAGCAGCTTCTACACTGGAGTGCAGACAATGTGCAGCAGTACATGAGGAGAGGCTGAATAAACTAGGCTTGTACTCGTAGAGTTTAGAAGAATGAGGGGAGATCTCATTGAGACGTATAAGATGTTGAATGGGATGGATAGGATAGAGGTGGAGAGACTGTTCCCGCTCAGAAAGGACAGTAGGACTAGGGGGCACAGCCTCAAGATAAAGGGGGGGCGGTTTAGAACAGAGTTGAGGAGGAACTTCTTCACTCAAAGGGTGGTGAATCTCTGGAATTCTCTGCCCGTTGAAGTGGTGGAGGCTGCCTCACTAAATATTTTTAAGACGCGGGTTGATGGGTTTTTGATAAGAGAAGGGATTAAGGGTTATGGGGAGAGGGCGGGAAGGTGGAGCTGAGCCACGACAGATCAGCCATGATCTTATTGAATGGCGGGGCAGGCTCGAAGGGCCAGATGGCCTACTCCTGCTCCTATTTCTTATGTTCTTATCTTACATTACTCAAACTCACAAGGATACACAGCCCATCCACAACAACCTGCGGCCAGTCTCTCCCCCAACCCTGAGGCAGAAACATTCCTCCATCTCTGATTTCCTCATTTTTGCTCCATCTCTGTACTTTCCATTCTTCTCTCGGTTATCGACAGTGTTGAGTTTTTTGTGACTATCAGGAGCTTTCTGTCAATGGTTTCATCTTCCCGATATTCTTTATACAACCACAGGGGTCTGGCTTTGGCAGTACATTCTTATTTTTGGAGGGGATATTTCGATGGCACAAAGCGCCAGGGACCTGCGTTCGATTCCCAGCTTGGGTCACAGTCTGTGTGCACATTCTCCCCATGTCTGCATGGGTTTCCTCAGGGTGCTCCAGTTTCCTCCCACAGTCTGAACATAGGAACATAAGAAATAGGAGCAGGAGTAGGCCATCTAGCCCCTCGAGCCTGCCCCGCCATTCAATAAGATCATGGCTGATCTGAAGTGGATCAGTTCTACTTTCCCACTCTCTCCCCATAACCCTTAATTCCCCTGTCTGTCAGAAACCTATTCAGCAAGGCAGCCTCCACCACTTCAATGGGCAGAGAATTCCAGAGATTCACCACCCTTTGAGTGAAGAAGTTCCTCCTCAACTCTGTTCTAAACTGCCCCCCCCCACCTTATCTTGAGGCTGTGCCCCCTAGTCCTGCTGTCTTTTCTGAGCGGGAAGAATCTCTACCTCTACCCTATCCATCCCCTTCATTATCTGATATGTTTCTCTAAGATCCCCACTCAGCCTTCTAAACTCTAAATGCTAGAATCCATCAAAGAAGAAATAGTGAGGCATCTAGATAAGAATGGTTTGATCGAGTAGACGCAGCACGGATTCGTTAAGGGGAAGTTTCCTGGAACAGTGTGTGTTGGAGCCGATGAGGGAGTGAGCTATCTTGGATCTGGTGCTATGTAATGAGGCGGGTAGAATTAGGGACCTTGTGGTGAAGGATCCTCTTGGGGTGAGTGATCATTGTATGGTGGAGTTTCTGGTGCAGATGGAGGAGGACAAAGTGGTTTCCCGGACACGCGTCCTTTGTTTGAATAGAGGGGAGTATGGTAGGATGAGAGAAGAATTGGCGAATGTGGACTGGGGGAACGCGTTGGAGGGAGGGTCTGCTGAGGAGCAGTGGAGGATCTTTAAGGAGATCTTTCTTGGTGCTCAGCGGAAATTTATTCTGATGGTCAAAAAGGACTGTAGGAGGAGAGGTAATAAGCCGTGGATAACGAAGGAGGTGAAGGAAAGTGTTAAATTAAAAGCGGAGGAATTTAGAGTAGCGAAGAGTAGTGGGCGAGAAGAGGATTGGGAGAGGTTTAAATGTCAACAAAGATTGACAAAGAAGTTGATAAAGAGGGGAGGAGAAACTATGAAGCTGGGCGAGCGCTTAATTTAAAAAAGGATACCAAGAGTTTTTATAAATATATAAAAAGGAAGAGACTGGCTAGGGTGAACGTTGGTCCTTTAGAGGATGAGAAAGGGGACCTAGTGGTAGGGGATGGGGAAATGGCTCAGGTCTTGAATAACTTTTTTGTTTCTGTCTTCATGGAGGAGGACGTGAATAATTTGCCGGGTGTTAGTGATGGAAAGGTGGTAGGACTGGAGGGTCTTAATGAAATTACTGTTACTAGAGAGGTGGTGCTCGACAGACCAGAGGGGCTGATTGTGGACAAGTCCCCAGGACCGGATGGAATGCATCCGAGGGTCCTGGAAGAAATGGCGGAGGTGATAGTGGATGCCTTGGTGGTTATTTTCCAGACGTCGCTGGATTCCGGGGAAGTGCCAGAAGATTGGAAAACGGCTAATGTTACGCCGTTGTTTAAGAAGGGTGCCAGGCAAAAGGCAGGGAATTATAGGCCGGTTAGTTTAACGTCTGTGGTAGGTAAAATGTTAGAATCCGTCATTAAGGAGGAAATTGCGAGGCATCTTGAAGGGAATTGCTTGATAGGGCGGACGCAACACGGTTTCATTAAAGGGAAGTCGTGTCTGACAAATTTACTGGAGTTCTATGAGGATGTGTCTAGGGCAGTGGATGGAGGAGAGCCGGTGGATGTGGTCTTTCTGGATTTTCAGAAGGCGTTTGACAAAGTACCTCACAAGAGGTTATTGCAGAAGGTCGAGGGACATGGAGTTGGGGGTAGGGTGTTAGCGTGGATAGAGGATTGGTTCTCAAATAGGAGGCAGAGAGTGGGGGTCAACGGGTGCTATTCGGATTGGCAGATGATGACTAGTGGAGTGCCCCACGGGTCGGTGCTGGGGCCTCAGCTATTTACCATTTATGTAGATGATCTGGAGGAGGGAACCGAGTGTAGGGTGTCGAAATTTGCTGATGACACCAAGATTGGGGGAAAGGCAAATTGTGCGGAGGGTGGGGAGAGTCTGCAGAAGGATCTAGATAGGCTGGGCGAATGGGCCAGGAAATGGCAAATGGAATTTAATGTTGGCAAGTGTGAGGTGGTCCACTTTGGTAGGAGGAATGGTAGGAAGGACTATTACTTACGGGGCGAAAAACTGCAGCAGGCGACGGTGCAGAGGGACCTCGGGGTCCTTGTGCATGAGTCGCAAAAACCCAGCTTGCAGGTGCAGCAGGTGGTCAGGAAGGCGAATGGGATGCTGGCCTTCATAGCGAGGGGGATTGAATATAAAAGTAGGGAGGTCTTGCTGCAGCTGCATTGGGCACTGGTGAGGCCGCAGCTGGAGTACTGTGTGCAGTTTTGGTCGCCGCACCTGCGCAAGGATATTTTGGCCTTGGAGGGAGTGCAGAGGAGGTTTACTAGGCTGATACCGGAGATGAGGGGGTTGGACTATGAAGAGAGACTAAATAGGTTGGGTCTGTACTCAGAGTTTAGAAGGATGAGGAGGGATCTTATAGAGACGTATAAGATAATGAAAGGGATGGATAGCGTAGAGGTAGAGAGATTCTTCCCGCTTAGAAAGGATTGCAGGACTAGAGGCACAGCCTCAAGATAAGGGGGGCGCAGTGTAGATCAGAGTTGAGGAGGAACTTCTTCACTCAAAGGGTGGTGAATCTCTGGAATTCTCTGCCCGTTGAAGTGGTGGAGGCTGCCTCGCTAAATATTTTTAAGACGCGGGTTGATGGGTTTTTGATAAGCGAGGGGATTAAGGGTTATGGGGAGAGGGCGGGAAGGTGGAACTGAGCCACGACAGATCAGCCATGATCTTATTGAATGGCGGGGCAGGCTCGAAGGGCTAGATGGCCTACTCCTGCTCCTATTTCTTATGTTCTTATGTTCTAATGAGTACAGACCCAGTCTATTCAATCTCTCCTCATAAGCTAACCCCCTCATCTCTGGTATCTGCCTGGTGAATGTGGTGCATTAACCATACTAAATTCTCCCTCAGTGTACCCAAACAGTGCCAGAGAGTGGCGACTAGGGGAATCTCACAGTAACTTCATTGCAGTGTTAATATAAGCCTTACTTGTGACAATAATAAATAGACTTTACACTTTTCCCCCAGGATCTTGTTCATTAGTGCTTTCACTGGTTTATCCTTTAGCAATCTCGCCCAGTCCACCTCAGCCAAATTGCTTCTCAGATTCATTAAACCCCCATCGCACCCCTTTCCCCCTCCCCCACTGTACCCCGTCCAACACATTGCCTCCTTGCTACCCCCTCCTTCACCACATCGCCTCCTCCCTGCACTCCCTCCCGGCTGCCCCACTGCACCCCGTCCCCCTGCTCCCCTCCCCACCACATCCCCTCCCCCACTGCACCCCATCCCCCTGCTCCCCTCCCCACCACATCCCCTCCCCCACTGTACCCCGTCCCCCTGCTCCCCTCCCCACCACATCCCCTCCCCACTGCACCCCGTCCCCCTGCTCCCCTCCCCACTACATCCCCTCCCCCCCCACTGCACCCCGTCCCCCTGCTCCCCTCCCCCACCACATACCCTCCCCCCACTGTACCCCCTCCCCCTGCTCCCCTCCCCACCACATCCCCTCCCCCCCACTGTACCCCGTCCCCTGCTCCCCTCCCCACCACATCCCCTCCCCAACTGCACCCCGTCCCCCTGCTCCCCTCCCCACCACATCCCCTCCCAACTGCACCCCGTCCCCCTGCTCCCCTCCCTACCACATCCCCTCCCCCACTGCACCCCGTCCCCCTGCTCCCCTCCCCACCACATCCCCTCCCCCACTGCACCCCGTCCCCTTACTCCCCTCCCACCACATCCCCTCCCCACTGCACCCTGTCCCCCTGCTCCGCTCCCCACCACATCCCCTCCCCCACTGCACCCCGTCCCCCTGCTCCCCTCCCCACCACATCCCCTCCCCCACTGCACCCTGTCCCCTGCTCCGCTCCCACCACATCCCCTCCCCACTGCACCCCGTCCCCCTGCTCTCCTCCCACCACATCCCCTCCCCCCCACTGCACCCCGTCCCCCTGCTCCCCCTCCCCACCGACATTCCCCTCCCCCACTGCACCCCCATCCCCCTGCTCCCCTCCCCACCACATCCCCTCCCCCCCACTGCACCCCGTCCCCCTGCTCCCCTCCCCACCACATCCCTCCCCCCACTGCACCCCATCCCCCTGCTCCCCTCCCCACCACATCCCCTCCCCCACTGTACCCCCGTCCCCCTGCTCCCCTCCCCACCACATCCCCTCCCCCCCCACTGCACCCCCGTTCCCCTGCTCCCCTCCCCACCACATCCCCTCCCCCCCACTGCACCCCGTCCCCCTGCTCCCCTCCCCACCACATCCCTCCCCCCACTGCACCCCGTCCCCCTGCTCCCCTCCCACCACATCCCTCCCCCCCCACCTGCACCCCGTCCCCCTGCTCCCCTCCCCACCACATCCCCTCCCCCCCACTGCACCCCGTCCCCCTGCTCCGCTCCCCACCACATCCCCTCCCCCCCACTGTACCCCATCCCCTGCTCCCCTCCCCACCACATCCCCTCCCCCCCACTGCACCCCGTCCCCTGCTCCCTCCCCACCACATCCCCTCCCTCCCACTGCACCCCGTCCCCCTGCTCCGCTCCCCACCACATCCCCTCCCCCCCACTGCACCCCGTCCCCCTGCTCCCCTCCCCACCACATCCCCTCCCCCCACTGCACCCCGTCCCCCTGCTCCGCTCCCCACCACATCCCCTCCCCCCCACTGCACCTCCCGTCCCCCTGCTCCCCTCCCCCACTGCACCCCGTCCCCCTTCCCCTCCCCCTCCCCACCACATCCCCTCCCCCACTGCACCCCGTCCCCCTGCTCCCCTCCCCACCACATCCCCCTCCCCCCCACTGCACCCCATCCCCTGCTCCCCTCCCTACCACATCCCCTCCCCCACTGCACCCCGTCCCCCTGCCCCCCTCCCCACCACATCCCCTCCCCCACTGTACCCCATCGCCCTGCTCCCCACCCCACCACATCCCCTCCCCCCCACTGTACCCCCATCCCCCTGCTCCCCTCCCCACCACATCCCCTCCCTCCCACTGTACCCCGTCCCCTGCCCCCTCCCCACCACATCCCTCCCCCACTGTACCCCATCCCCCTGCTCCCCACCCCACCACATCCCCTCCCCCAACTGTACACCCCATCCCCCCCTCACTGTACCCATCCCCCTGCTCCCTCCCCACCACATCCCCTCCCTCCCACTGTACCCCGTCCCCCTGCTCCCCTCCCCCACCACATCCCCTCCCCCCCCACTGCACCCCGTCCCCCTGCTCCGCTCCCCACCACATCCCCTCCCCCCCACTGTACCCCGTCCCCTGCCCCCCTCCCCCACTGCACCCCGTCCCCCTGCTCCCCTCCCCACCACATCCCTCCCCCCCCACTGCACCCCATCCCCCTGCTCCCCTCCCCCACCACATCCCTCCCCCCCACTGCACCCCCCTCCCCCTGCTCCCCTCCCCACCACATCCCCTCCCCCCCACTGCACCCCATCCCCCTGCTCCCCTCCCCACCACATCCCCTCCCCCCCACTGTACCCCGTCCCCCTGCTCCCCTCCCCCACTGTACCCCGTCCCCCTGCTCCCCTCCCCACTGTACCCCGTCCCCCTGCTCCCCTCCCCATCACATCCCCTCCCCCACTGTACCCCGTCCCCTGCCCCCCTCCCCACCACATCCCCTCCCCCCCACTGCACCCCGTCCCCTGCTCCCCACCCCACCACATCCCCTCCCCCCACTGCACCCCGTCCCCTGCCCCCCTCCCCACCACATCCCCTCCCCCCCACTGCACCCCGTCCCCTGCTCCCCTCCCCACCACATCCCCTCCCCACTGCACCCCGTCCCCCTGCTCCCCTCCCCACCACATCCCCCCCCCCACTGTACCCCGTCCCCCTACTCCCCTCCCCCACTGCACCCCCTCCCCCTGCTCCCCTCCCCACCACATCCCCTCCCCCACTGCACCCCTCCCCCTGCTCCCCTCCCCTCTCCTTATCTCCGCTCCCCCATCCTCCACCTGTCCTCATTGCCACTGCTCCCTCACCCACTTCTCCTCCTCCTCTTCCCTTCCCCTCCCCTCTTTCCCTCAGCATACTCACTCTCCCATGTAACCTTTGGAGATGGAATGGAATGAAGCCAGTTCCAAGTTGTCGGAATATTCCGGGCCCATTTCAAACAGAACCTTCTTGAAGGAATGGAACTGGCATCCGTCCGCGTACACATTGTCTTGGTAAACCTTCCGGGAGGAATGTCACTCCGTTAGCACTCTGCTCATTTACCATCTCACCTTCTCAGAGCATCCTCACAGCCCACTACCCCCTGATTCCCCCAGATCCCTCACCCTCAGCCCACCAACCCCTCAACCCGCTCCAGGTCACTCCCACAGTCTGATAGACGTGCTGGTTAGGGTGCATTGGCCGTGCAAAAATTCTCCCTCCGTGTAACCCGAACAGGCCCCAGAGTGTGGGCGACTAGGGTGGATTTCACAGCAACTTCATTGCAGCGTTAATGTAAGCCTACTTGTGACTAATAAATGAGCTTTATTTTACTTGAGGAAGGATGTAAGTGCCTTGGAGATTCACGAGACTGGTTCCAGGGAGGGAGGATGTGTTTTATGAAGAGAGATTGAGGAGTTGAGGCTGAATGAGGGATAGTCTCATTGAGGTGTAGAAGGTGCTGAGGGGGATTGTCAGGGTCGATGTAGAGGGGATGTTTCCTCTTGTTGGAGATTCGAGAATGAGGCTCCATAGGTTTAGGCAAAGGGGTGGCAGATTTAGAACAAAGAACAAAGAACAACACAGCACGGGAAACAGGCCCTTCGGCCCAACGAGCCGCGCCGCCGCTCCCATTATCTCAGTGACCTATTCATGATTTTAGTCTATGCCTAATGTGTGAGGATCAGGGAGGTCCAATATAGGGACAATTTGTTACCCAATCAATCAGCCTAAAAGCACATTTTTGGGATGTGGGAGGAAACCGGAGCACCCGGAGGAAACCCACGCAACCACGGGGAGAACGCGCAAACTCCCACGGACACAGGCCCAAATCCATGTGTCCGCACAGCAACAGAGATAGTCTCTGAGCTGTCATGTTGCCCTCGAGATGGTCCAGTTTAGCAACCAACGACATGAAGCAGTCGGCAACTCCCGAAGCAATATCCAAGAGCAGCCCACCACAACCTGCCGCATGCATGCCCCTTGCTGGTCAACAAGGTGGACTTAAAATGCCTTTGGAGACAAAAAATTCATTATTAAACAGGCAAAGACTCTACATCCCTGAGGCAAAAACGGAATCCCAAGCCTACAATGTTTAGTAAGGCCTGCTATATCCCCCTATATGTAGACCGCTCATGTGGCTGTCCAAGTGACTCTTAAACAACCCTAGCATGCCTTCTTCCACCACCTTACACGGCAGTGCATTCCACATCCCCACTACCCTTGCGTGAAAAACTGCCCTCTAATATTTGTCTTATATCTAGCCCCCCTCACCCTAAGCCCGTGACCCCTCGTTCTATCCATTTCTAATAGCGGAAAAAACTTACACTATTTACTCTATCTGTCCCCTTCATAATCTTATAAACCTCTATTAGATCCCCCCTCAGCCGACGTCTCTCAAGGGAAAACAGCCCAAGTTCGTTCAATCTTTCCTCGTAAGACAGCCTTCCATACCAGGCAAACATCCTGGTAAATCTCCTCTGCACTCTCTCCAGGATCTCGACATCCTTCCGGTAGTACGGCGACCAGAACTGGACGCAGTACTCCAGGTGAGGCCTAACCAACGTTCTATACAACTGCAACATCAGACTCCTACTCTTATATTCTATACCCCTTCCTATGAAGGCTAACATACCATACGCTTTCCTCATCACATTCTGCACCTGCACCGACACCTTCAGGGACTTGTGTACCTGCACCCCCAGGTCTCTCTGCGTATCTATACTCCGGATAGTTCTACCTTTTTCGTATAACTCCCCTCCACATTATTCCGGCCAAAGTGCATCACCTCGCATTTCTCCGATTAAATTTCATTTGCCATCTATCTGCCCAATCTCCAGCCTGTCTATGTCCTGTTGCATTGCCAGGCACTGCTCCTCAGTACCCGCCAATCCAACCATCTTAGTATCATCAGAAAATTTGCTGATCACACCACTACCCCCTCTTCCAAGTCATTAATATATACTACAAATAGTAGAGGTCCTAGTACGAGCCCTGCGGCACCCCACTGGTGACAGACCTCCAATTGGAAAAGGAGCCTTCCACTACTACCCGCTGTCTCCTCCTCCCAAGCCAGTTCTCCACCCATCTACATACCTGGCCTTGTATCCCATGAGCCTTCACCTTTTCTATCAGCCTACCATGAGGGACCTTGTCAAACGCCTTATTGAAATCCATATAGACAACATCAACGGCTTGTCCTTCATCAACCGTTTTTGTCACCTCTTCAAAAAATTCCACTAGATTGTAAGCACGACCTCCCTGTAACGAAGCCATGCTGCGTATCCCTGATCAGATTGCAGCGGCTCCAGATGCTCATACATTCCTATCCTTGAGGATCCTCTCCATTAGCTTGCCTATAACTGAAGTCAAGCTCACAGCCTATAATTCCCTGGGTTATCCCTCTGACCCTTTTTAAACAACGGTACTACATTTGCAATCCGCCAATCCTCTGGGACCTCACCTGTGTCCAAAGAAGAGACAAAGATTTGCGTCAGAGGCCCAGCAATTTCATCCCTCACCTCCCTTAGCAGCCTGGATAGATGCCATCAGGCCCTGGAGATTTATCCGTCTTTATACTGTCTAAAGTCCCAACACCTCTTCCCTCGTGATGACTATTTCCGTCAACGGATCCTCAAACTCCCAAGCACAGCACCAGACATCAGACCCTCTCCTGCGTGAATACCGACGCAAAGTATTCATTCAAGATCTCCCCCATTCCCCAGGCTCCAAGCATAGTTCCCCCTCCTCTGTCCCTGAGAGGACCAATGTTCCCTCTAACCATCCTTTTGTTTCTAACATAGGAGTAAAATGCCTTAGGATTTTCCTTAATCCTACCCGCCAAAGCCATTTCGTGGCCCCTTTTTGCTTTCTGATGCCCCTTTTAAGTTCTCTCCTACATTCTCTGTATTCTTCTAACGCTATCTCTGTCCTCAAATGCCTAGATCTAGTGTACGCCTCCCTCTTTCTCCTGACCAGGTCTCAATATCCCTAGTTACCCACGGCTCTCTAATCCTACCTTTCCATCCTTCCTCTTGACCGGCACATGTCTTTCCTGTAAAGATTTTAGTTTTCCCTTGAGAGACTCCCACATACCCAGCGTCGACCTACCGTTAAACAGCGTACCCCAGTCCGTATCTTTAAGATCCTGCCTAATCTGGTTGTATCTAGCCCTCCCCCAGTTTAACACCCTCCCCTTAGGACAGGCTTCATCTTTATCCATTAATATCTTGAACCAGACAGAGTTGTGGTCACTGTTAGCCACATGCTCTCCTACTTCAATGTCAACCACCTGCCCAGGCTCATTCCCCAGAACCAAGTCCAGTATAGCCCCCTCTCTGGTCGGGCTATCCACGTACTGCTCCAGGGATCCTTCCATTACACACTGTACAAATTCCTCCCCGTCAGCACCCTCTGATCTCGTTACATTCCAATCTACCCCGGGGAGATTAAAATCTCCCACTACCACCACCCTATTCTTCCTGCACTTATCTAGAATGTCCCTCCTTATCCCTTCTTCCACAGCCCTCAGGCTGTTGGACGGTCTGTAGTACACACCCAACATAGTAACATCTCCTTCCTATTCTCAACTCCACCCATAGCGACTCGATTCCTATATCCTCCGTAGCTCCCTCCCTCTGCACTGCTACGATGCAATCCTTAACTAACAACGCCACTCCCCCACCTCTCAGCGACCCACCCCTATCACGCCTGAACAATTATACCCAGGAACATTCAACTGCCAATCCTGCCTTCCTTTAACCAAGTCTCTGTCACCGCCACCACTTCCAACTTCCTTTCGAACATTAATGCCTTCAGTTCATCTGTTTTGCCAGTCACACTCCTAGCATTGAACACATGCACCGAAGACCCTCAGAAACAATCCGATCCTTCTTCTACCCTCCGGGCTTACCCTATCCCCAATCCCAGTTCCATCCACCTCCCCACCCCCCCTCCATATTAGTTTAAACCCTGCCGAAACACTCCAGCTAACCTTCCAGCTAAGATATGCATGCTCTCCCAGTTAACTGTACCCCATCCCTCTTGTATATTTGCCCCTCTTTCATAAAGACTTCCAGTGGTCTACGAATATAAAACCCTTCTGCCCTACACCAATCCTTCAACCACGCATTTAGTTGGGAGTATCTCATTATTTCTAGCCCTGCTAGCCCCAGGCACCGGCAGCAGCCCAGAGAACGCCACCTGGAGGCCCTACATTTCAGCCTGGCCCCCAATTCCCTGAACTGCCTACGTATGTCCCCCCTGCACTTTGTTCCTACATCCTTCTCTCCTACATGCACTATCACATTCGACTCAGTCCCTCCACCCTTCAAATTCCCTCTACCCTTCTGAAACATCCTGTACCCCTGCTCCAGGGAGGCAGACTACCATCCTGGAGTCCCGCTTTTGCCCACAGAACCGCCTGTCAATCCCTTGACTTTCCCATCACCCACCACTATCTCACACCCTGCACTCTTCACTTTCTGATCTCCCTCCCTTGCCTTCTCTATGCCAGCTGTCACCCCACCCTTGACATTCCGGGGTAATTCCTCCGGGGCATTCCTAGTGCCATGACTCCTTTTCTTTTTGCTCTTCCTAACTGTAACCATCCATCTCTCCTCCTAGGTCCTGGTATTTGCTCAGTGTTACTGTCCCCTATCCATTACCTCCTCATTTTCCCTAACTAGAAACATATCTCCAGCTTCAGGTCCAGCTGCCTCACCCGGGCCTTAGGTCGCTGCACCTCGAGACATTTCCCGCATATGTGGGCTTTCGGGAGATGTGATGTCTCCAGAATGTCCACATTATGGCAACGAACACAGTGAACACGTGTAACCCTAGACCCTGCCATTATGTTTGACCCCTGTTAAGGTGTGATATTAAGTCCTGTTACCGAGCCTGCGCACGCCCAAGCCCAGTGAGGTTAAGCCCTTTTACCTCTCACTCTGCTTCCCGCCTCACTCCGCTGCCACTATCTACCTTGGCCTTCTTTTTATACTCCCGCGCTCCCTTCCCAGCAGCCCCCGCGCCTATCTCCTGCTACGGAGCACCAAAATAAACAAAAACCCTCCCGAACTACAAGTCAAGTCAGTCGAAAACAGTAATTACAATGCAGCACACTCATCAAAAGGCAGCCACTCGTCGAAATCACAGCTCCAGAGAACAGTGAGCTTTAAGTGAGATTTAAACCTGGGCTGAGGAGGAAATCCCTCACTCAGAGGGGCAAGAATCTGGGAATCCTCCTAACCAGAGTGCAGTGGATCTGGAAGCCTGAACACATTGAAGGGGAGGTAGATGGGTTTTTAATTAGCTGTGGGATGAAGGGCTGTGGGGAATGGGCAGGAAGGTGGAGGTGAGGCTGCCAATGAGATCAGATAAGATCGTACCAAATGGGGGAGCAGGTTCCAGGAGCTGGAATGGCCCTCCTACTGCTCCTAGTTGCGATTTTGTATTGGGATTTGGATTCACAGGTAGAAGCAGGAGCAAGGAAGTTAATGCTGAACATTTCTAATCACAGAATAAGCCCTTCGGCCCATCCAGTCTGCACAGGTACATGAAAGGCCCTGCCATGCCCACCTAATCCCACTTCCCAGCACTCGGTCCATAGCCTGAATGTGATGATGTGCCAGGTGCTCATCCAAATACCTTTAAAGATGTGAGGCATTCCGCCCCCCACCACCCTCCCAGGCAGCGCATTCCAGACCCTCACCACCCTCTGGTAAAAAGATTTTTTCCTCACATCCCCCTATAGCTTCTGCCCTACCTTGAACCGATGTCCCCTTGTGACTGATCCTTCAACTAAGGGGACAGTTGTTCCCTCTCCACTCTGTCCGTGTCCTCATAATCTTGTACACCTCAATCAGGTCACCCCTCCGTCTTCTCTGCTCCAGGGGAAAACGACCCAAGCCTATCCAACCTCTCCTTATAACTGAAATGCTCCATCCCAGGCAGCATCCTGGTGAATCCCCTCTGCACCCCCTCCAGTGAAATCACCATCCTCCTATAATGTGGTGACCAGAACTGTACACAGTGCTCCAGCTGTGGCCTCACCAAAGTTCTACACAACTCCATCATGATCTCACTGCTTTTGTAATCTATACCCGATTGATAACGGTGAGTGTCCATATTCCTTTTTCACTCACCCTAGTAACATGCCCTTCAGCCTTCAGAGATCTATGGAGAAACACATCAAGGTCCCTTCGTTCCTCGGGACTTCCCAAGGTAAGTCCCTGCAAATGTGAGGTTGTCCACTTTGGTAGGAAGGACAATTACTTACATGGCGAAAAAACTGCAGCAGGCGACGGTGCAGAGGGACCTCGGGGTCCTTGTGCATGAGTCACAAAAACCCAGCTTGCAGGTGCAGCAGGTGGTCAGGAAGGCGAATGGGATGCTGGCCTTCATAGCGAAGGGGATTGAATATAAAAGTAGGGAGGTCTTGCTACAGCTGTATAGGGCATTGGTGAGGCCGCAGCTGGAGTACTGTGTGCAGTTTGGGCGCCGCACTTGTGCAAGGATATTTTGGCCTTGGAGGGAGTGCAGAGGAGGTTTACTAGGCTGATACCTGAGTTGAGGGGTTGAGCTATGAGGAGAAGCTGAATAAACTAGGCTTGTACTCGTAGAGTTTAGAAGAATGAGGGAGATCTCATTGAGATGTATAAGATGATGAATGGGATGGATAGGAAAGAGGTGGAGAGACTCTTCCTGCTCAGAAGGATAGTAGGACTAGGGGCACAGCTTCAAGATAAAGGGGGGACGGTTTAGAAAGGAGTTGAGGAGGAACTTCTTCACTCAAAAGGGTGGTGAATCTCTGGAATTCTCTGCCCGTTGAAGTGGTGGAGGCTGCCTCGCTAAATATTTTTAAGAAGCGGGTAGATAGGTTTTTGATAGGCGAGGGGATTAAGGGTTATGGGGAGAGGCGGGGAATGTGGAACTGAGCCACAACAGATCAGCCATGATCTTATTGAATGGCGGGGCAGGCTCGAAGGGCCAGATGGCCTACTCCTGCTCCTATTTCTTATGTTCTTATGTTTACGTTCTTAAAGTTCTGGTTTGGCATCAACTTGAGAAGTGTCTAGCTCTGATCCCCACACTTTGGGAAGGATGTGAGGTATATTGAGGGGATGTGGAGAGATAGACCAGAATGGTTCCAGGGATGAGGGATTTTAGTTCCAAGGTTCAGGTGGAGAGGCTGGGGTTGTCCTCCTTGGAGCAAAGGAGAGTGAAAGGAGATTGGGTGGAGGATGTACAAGTTTGTGGAAGCAGATATCCATTCAAAGCTGTGGGGGCAATGGGGACTGAGCAGGGACTAAATAGATTCAACACGTGGACCATTGTGGATCTGGGGAGACTGCTCCTGTGGTGGAAGGATTGGAATGAGAAAATAGAAACCCAACATAATTGCAGAAAAAGCAATGGCGATATGAAGAGAAGGTTTTCAGGCAGTGAGTGTCTGGAATCAGAGTGTCGGGAGACAAGTTCAATCGAGACATTAGAGAGGCAGTTGGATTATTCTACAAAGGGAGGGATGTGGAAGTTCATGGAATTAGTTCCTTGGCATGGCCGTGATGGAGGAAGTGGACTCCTCCTGTTGCCAACGTTGCTCTAAGACTCTCTACAAGAAGTCTTAAATTCCGATGGATTGATGCACTCTCCAAACTGATTGGAGGAGGTGATAGGGATAATGAAGTGTCCAGGACAAGGGGTGGAAACGGGAGTCAGGCCATGCAGGGGTGCTGTTAGGGAGACTGTCTTCACACAAGAGGAAGTGGAAATCCATCTCTCCCCCCACTCCTTCACCCCAAAACACTGCCCCCCCCCCCCCCCCACCCCACCCCATCCCCATCCAAAACACTAGGCCCCCACCCCACCACCCAAAACACAGGCTTTAACTCAAAGCACCTGAACAGATGTTGATAGACTGGGAAATGGATATTCAGGCAAGGTGATTGGATAGAGTTCAGATTCAGGTCAAGCAGGGCTCTATTGGCCTGTGAACCCACATCTCACACAATCCATCATCCTTCTCAGTTGCGTTTTGCCAGTGATGCCGCAGTGAAATGTCGAAAAGGAGGAGTGGGGATTTGTGCAGAACATTCAGAGGAGCACAGCAAGAGGACAGATTCTGGCCTTCAGTCAGTCCACCTCCTGGCTTTGTGTCCAAGAAACGGGAGCTGCCTTGCACACACCCATTACCATCAAAGGGAATGAGCCACGTGCTGGAGAATCCAGGCTGACGTTCCTCACATTCCCAGATGTTAGTGAAGTGACTCTGGCGTAAGTGAGCAGACTCGAAGCTCCCCACTGGGTATTCTGAATAACTGCCTTTCCTTCGGTTTATCCTGAATTATCCCAGTAGGAACACAGTTTCACACAGTCCAACTCCCAGGAGAGGTGTCAAAGACATTTAACTGTTAGTCTGAGAATTAGACTCAGTTCCATTGGGCTAGGATGGGAATGGCCAGGGGTCATCAACTTCTTCTATTCTTTTGTGGGACATGGGCGTTGCTGGCTGGGCAGCATTTATTACCCATCCCTAATTGCCCCTTCAGAGGTGCTGGGGAGCTGCCTTCACTGCCCATCCCTAATTGCCCCTTCAGAAGGTGCTGGGAAGCTGCCTTCACTGCCCATCCCTAATTGCCCCTTCAGAAGGTGCTGGGGAGCTACCTTCACTGCCCATCCCTAATTGCCCCTTCAGAAGGTGCTGGGGAGCTGCCTTCTGAGCCGCTGCAGTCCCTGAGGTGTAGGTACACCACAGTGCTGTTAGGGAGGGAGTTCCAGGATTCTGACCCAGTGACAGTGAAGGAACGGCCGGATATATTTCAAATCAGGATAGTGAGTGACTCGGAGGGGAATCTCCAGGTGGGGGTGTTCCCAGGTATCTGCTGCTCCTGTCCTTCTAGATGGAAGTGGTGGTGGGTTGGAAGTGCTGCCTAAGGAGCCTTGGTGAGTTGCTGCAGTGCATCTTGTAGATGGTACACACGGCTGTCACTGTGTGTTGGTGGTGGAGGGAGTGAATGTTTGTGGATGGGTGCTGATCAAGTGGGGCTGCTTTATCCTGGATGGTGTTGAGCTTCTGGAATGTTGGAGCTGCACCCATCCAGGCAAGTGGGGAGTATTCCATCACACTGCTGGCTTGTACCTTGTAGACGGTGACAGGTTTTGGGGAGTCAGGGGGTGAGTTCCTCACTGCAGGATTCCCAGCCTCTGACCTGCTCTGGTGGCCACAATATTTACATTGCTGGTCCAGTTCAGTTTCTGGTCAGGATTCCCAGCCTCTGATCTGCTCTTGTGGCCTCTGTGTTTATTTGGTGAGTCCAGTTGAGTTTCTGGTCAATGGTAACCCAGGGATGTTGACAGTGGGGGATTCAGTGACGGTACACCATTGGATGTCAAGAGGCGATGGTTCTTGAACTTGATCCCAATATCCATAGAGACCGTTTACTCTCAACATTCCTTGAGGGTACATTGAAAAAGTGGAGCCCCTCATTGACCTTTCTGGGGCAGACCTGTCTAACCTTCTCCAAGACCACCAGCCAATCCACCCTTGCCCATCTCTCCCCCCCCCCACCGCCGCCGTCCCCACTCAAAGCAATCAGACTCACCTCATCAGCCAATAAAAAAAGCCCTTCCTCAAAAGCAAATTTGATCACATCTTCTATAACCTGCCTGGTCTGGACCTGGCCTATAGCAAGAGAGGAGAGAACAGGCAAATAACAGCAGCAACAAAAACTGATAAACCGCCAGCCGGAGGGGGGGGGGAGACGGTGGACCCAGACGCCAGCCGGAGGGAGGGGGGGGGGGGGGGGAGACGGTGGACCCAGGCACCAGCCGGAGGGAGGGAGGGGGGGGGAGACGGTGGACTCAGGAGCCAGCTGGAGGGGGGTGGGGAGACGGTGGACCCAGGCACCAGCCGGAGGGAGGGAGGGGGGGGGGAGACGGTGGACCCAGACGCCAGCCGGAGGGAGGGAGGGGGGGGGAGACGGTGGACTCAGGAGCCAGCTGGAGGGGGTGGGGGAGACGGTGGACCCAGGCACCAGCCGGAGGGAGGGAGGGGGGGGGGAGACGGTGGACTCAGGAGCCAGCTGGAGGGGGGTGGGGGAGACGGTGGACCCAGGCACCAGCCGGAGGGGAGGGGGGGGGAGACGGTGGACCCAGGCACCAGCCGGAGGGAGGGGGGGGGGGAGACGGTGGACCCAGGCACCTGCCGGAGGAGGGAGGGGGGGGGGGGAGACGGTGGACTCAGGCACCAGCCGGAGGAGAGGGGGGGGGGAGAGGGTGGACCCCAGGCACCCAGCTGGAGGGGGGGGGGGGTGGGGGGAGACGGTGGACCCAGCCGGAGGGAGGGTGGGGGGGAGACGGTGGACTCAGGCACCAGCTGGAGGGGGGGGGGGGGTGGGGGAGACGGTGGAACCCAGGCACCAGCCGGAGGGAGGGGGGGGGGGTGGGGGAGACGGTGGACCCAGGCACCAGCCGGAGGGAGGGAGGGGGTGGGGGAGTCGGTGGACCCAGACGCCAGCCGGAGGGGAGGGGGGGGTGGGGGAGTCGGTCCGGATGATTCCTTTGGCTCTGGGTGCTGTTACCTGTGGGGTTCCCTGGGTTAATGACACACAGTACTTTGGGGGTACAGTAACTTCTTGCTTCAGTGAGCGCTCGGCGCAGTTCCTCAATGTTTAGAGCCCAGATGTTTTCCTCATCGAGGTAGTAATTGACCTGGACAGCAGCGAGGTCAGAGATTGCAGCTGAATAGAGAGGGTATTGTGGTATCGGGATCATGACTCCAGTTCGTGTTGAGCCTCACCGACACCAGCATTTTCAGAATGGTCTGTGGAGAGACAACAGGGACACAGGTTAGACTTTACAAAGCAGCGGACCCCCCCCCTTCCCCCTCACTGATCACAGACAGAGTGACAGCGGACCCCCCCCTTCCCCCTCACTGATCACAGACAGAGTGACAGCGGACCCCCCCCTTCCCCCTCACTGATCACAGACAGAGTGACAGCGGACCCCCCCCTTCCCCCTCACTGATCACAGACAGAGTGACAGCGGGACCCCCCCCCCCTTCCCCCCTCACTGATCACAGACAGAGTGACAGCGGACCCCCCCCTTCCCCCCTCACTGATCACAGACAGAGTGACAGTGGACCCCCCCCTTCCCCCTCACTGATCTCAGACAGAGTGACAGCGGACCCCCCCCTTCCCCCCTCACTGATCACAGACAGAGTGACAGCGGGACCCCCCCCTTCCCCCTCACTGATCTCAGACAGAGTGACAGCGGACCCCCCCCTTCCCCCTCACTGATCACAGACAGAGTGACAGCGGACCCCCCCCCCTTCCCCTCACTGATCACAGACAGAGTGACAGCGACCCCCCCCCTACACAGTGAGCACGTGA